>CAODLS013493155.1:0-19173 GCA_948243855.1 Flueggea neowawraea | reverse complement strand
AATTAAAGCGGAAAAATTGAAGTCTTGAATCAATTGAAGGCATGAAGCCACACGTACTTGTGATATACAAAGTCACGTACGTCAGACATACAAAACAAGACGAATATTTCAGTTTAGAGGATGTTTGTTTGAATTTCACGTGGATCGAGACAAACAAGTGAAGCAACGGTCAAGTTTTGATTGTTCACGTACACAAGCATAATAACTCACGTACGTCACATTGAACTAAAGTACGTGAGATGGAATTTCAAATACGTGAGATGCTCCAGACTAAAGCAGAAGCTACTGGATGGCTCAGACATAGAAGTCACGTACGTCAGATTATATTCACGTACGTGAACTGGGGATAAGCTATGATCAATGTACGTGTATGTACTTATCACGTACGTGTGATGAACATAAAGTCAGGTAACGTACATAAGATTTATGTCACATACGTAAAAAGACTCTGACAGTGTATTAAATGCGCCTCATTTAATACCACAACGGCTACATTACACCCCACAACGGTCTGAAATCAAGAGAGAAGTATAAATACATGCTTGGGAGGCCAGAAACAAAGAACAATATATTTGGGCATTGAATTCTTACAACTACCAAGCATCAAAGCATTGAATTTCTCATTTATTGATACAAGTGTAATTGTTCTTCAATTTCATTCTTCATTTTCTTGTATCACTAGCATATAATTTGTTGGTGAGTGTTTGTGAACACATTTAAAAGAGTGATTGTGAGAGGGATCAAGGGTAGATCCTTAGGTTGGTTTTTGTTCTTGAACTAGAATCAAGAAACTTGTAAGAGTTCTCACTTAACTAGAAAGTAAAGTTGTAATCTTTAAGGAGATTGATAGTGAAAATCCTAAGTGGTGATACTTAGGTAGTGGATGTAGGTATCGAGTTGGTTGACCCACTATAAGTTCTTGGTGTTCTTTCATTTATCACGCTCATTTTTTGAAGAAAATTCAAAGTTTCTATTACCACACTATTCAACCCCTCCTTCTAGTGTGATTATCGACTCTACAAAACGTTTTGGGATGAGGCAGTAAACACTTCAGTTTACGTGTTGAATAGACTTCCAACGAGAGTTGTGAAGGAGAAGACATCATTTGAAGCCTGGTTCAATATCAAACCAGCGATCAAACACTTGAAAGTTTTTGGGAGTGTTTGTTATGTCCATACCTTATGCAAAAAGAAGCAAACTTAATGAGAAAGCTACTATGGGAATTTTTCTTGGCTATGGAACCTTGGTGAAAGGTTACCTAGTGTATGATGGTGAAAATTCTAATTTTTTTGGCATTGACAATGAAGAAGATGGTGACCAAGATCAAGAACATGTGTTGGAACATGATTCATTTGATCACACACATGTGAGAGGAACAAGATCTCTAACTGATATATATTCTGGATGCAATGTTGTAATGGTAAAGCCTGTGGCATACTCCAAAACTGCCAAGAGTAAAAATTGGAGATATGCTATATAGGACAAGATCAACATGATGGAGAAGAATGAAACTTGGTCAATGTTATTGGATTAAAATGGGTTTACAAAGCCAAGTTAAATCCTGATGGTTCTGTGAATAAAATTAAGGTCAGATTGGTTTAGAATTGGAGACAATAGCATTGAAGTCAAGGAAGAGTGTTGAAGTCATGACTTCTATGCAGCTGAATTCTGTCTGTGTGCATTTGTGTCTAACTGTGTCCATAACAACTGAAGTTGAGTTTGTCTCAAGTTATGCTTATTTGTTATCTTTTAGTTGTTTAATTGTTGTTTTTTTTAGTAACTAGATTAATATTTAGTTAATGTTAGTTTATTTTAATTGTTGACAGCTATGTTTAGAGGTATGGAAGAAACTTGTTCACTAAGTTTACACTTTTTTGTACTTTTCACTTGTTCACCAAGTTTATATATATATATATATATATATATATATATATTAATGAAAACATATATGCTTACGCCAGCACTAAAAACTCTCTCTCTACAATTTTAACTCATTTTCCTTCAAGTTTCAGGTTCTTCTAGTTTGCTAATAATCCGTAATAATATTTTAACCACAAAAGACACTTAAACGTGATAGTGACAAAAGGAATGTAGCACCAGAGCTTATGAATGAAGTTGAAATGGATTTATAGGATGCTCTAGAATTTATGATGAAGTTAAAAATTATATTACTTAATATTGCTCACCAGGATCACTGCTTTGATATCTTGTGTTGTTAATGGAAAATCAAGCGTGCCATTGTCTTGAAGATTCAAAAGAACATCAACCAAATCATCTGTTTCGATATTCTCGGACTTGTTCCTTTCCCTATGTTCTCTGATGATGTCTTCCAGGATTTTATCTGCTTCTTGATGCAGCTTCTGTAGTCTTGACCTCATACCAGTTATAACTTGGAGCACTTTTACAGAAGGAAACATATCAGCAATGCTGAAACCTCCGAGCAGGGAAACGATTTTCTGAACAATTGGAGTGAAAGCATCTTTCTGTTTCCGTACAATACCAAGAGCGGCCCTTTAAGTGATGCAATATGACAAAACTATTACCATCCTGCTAAGATTCACAGTCCCGCCAGCGCTTGAAGCTATTGACTCAATTTGGTAAGAAACCTCTTCTTCCCTGATTTTTCTAAATGATTTAACCCGTTTTGCGCTCAATAATTCTGAAGTGCAAATCTTTGTCAGTTGTCTTCAATATTCTCCATATGGAGCAAACCCAATATCTCTGGCATTGTAAGCTATTACACTAGCTGCAAGATTAAAGGGTCGCGATGCAAAGATGAGGTCATGTGCTTTCAGTACTTCTTTAGCAGGTTCAGGAGAAGAAATTACTATGGTTGAGAGCTGGCCAAGCTGAAGGTGCATGATAGGTCCATGTTTCTTGGCCAAGTCGGCTAGATGATGATGAGGCAGAAAGCCTACAAGCTGGTGGATATTTCCTATCATAGGCAGTTTCCAGGGTCCTGGAGGGAGATTTCTGGAGGTATGATTCGATCTTGATCTCTTCCATGCCTCTATCAAGATCACCAGGAGAAGGGAAAAAAAGATTGTGAAGAAGCAGAGTTGGTTCTCCATTATCAGAATGGCAGAGGCTGAAAGCTAGGGATGAGGAGTTTTTTCATAGTCCAATTATTAGTTTCGCTCCGTTTTGGTAATGGATAATGTGTTAATTGGTCCGATCTTTGATAAGACTTGACATGAAACGTGATTTTTTTTTCTTTGGGGAAAAATGAAACATAGTATAACCATGAAACATGATTATTATTCTTCTTTTGATGGGGAAACATGATCCTGTTATTGTTATTGTTTTTGTTTTATACTGAATTTGGGTCCAGCTTATGAATGAAATATCTACCATTCTATGAAATAACTACCATTCTTTTAAATGATCAGCGCAAATTATATATTAAAAGAGTATCCGAATTCTGAATCATAGTATTTAAAAATTGTTGTAGAGGTAAAATAAAGCTGAAAACACTGATTATGGCCACAGTGGAATCCTTGAACATAGATAAGCTAATTATTATTTTTGTTTTATAAAGCACGATGTCAATGTATTCATTGATTAGAATCTGTCATTCATCCTCTTCTGCAATACAAACTCAGTTGAACAAATAAAATCAATTCTTCTGGATCAAAAAAAAAAAAGATGGCTGGAATACATGTCCTTAAACAGGATATGATGCACAATTATTTTAGGGTTGTTATACACTGAAACAACTTAAAGTTTGAGTGCGTGTTTAGTTTAGAAAACAATTTTCCGTTTTCTACTTTCTACTTTTTGTGTTGTCTTTGTTTCCAAAAGCTGAGAAATTAGTTTATAGAAATTATTGTTTTCCATAAAAAACAAGCAGAAGTTTTGAACTTCTCTAGTTTTTTATTTCTATTTTCTAAATTTTGGAAAATTTTCAGAAATTTTTTTAGACTAAACAGACCCATATTTATCCAAATTCATATCCACCAAACTATATATGCTCATATTCATATACATGTTCCGTTAGCTCTTTTGTTAGTTTCTATACGTCAAATTTCAAATCCTTGGTTCAAAAGAGCCCCCGTCACCCATAGCTTCAAATTTGGCAAGTTCATGTTCTGCTCACTCTTTTTGACCTGTTCCCACAAACATCAAAGGCAACTGATTAACGAAAAGCTCTACTCTGACCGAAGATATCTAAAACATGAATGTTATGGACCATATATGTATCTATATGGAAGTAGCTAGCTTACCTTTAGATTGAATGTTAATATGAAAGACTCCGAAGCCGTTGCCAAGTTTGAGTTTTGCACGTTGAAGCTTGTAAGGGACTCAAGAGCTCTGTAAAGACTGGCCGCGACTCCTTTTCCTCTGGTACACACAACTCTTACGTAAAATCCCCTCTCTTCCACTTGAAACACATCCACCTAGTAAATGGTAAAGCAGAAAATAGACAAATTTTGTTAATTTCTTCTTAATCGTAGACTGCAATTACAGATCGCAGAAGTCAAATTGTATTGTCGAAAATTAGAGATATTAACACGTATTTTTTTTAAGTGTAATATATTTGAATAGAGAATATGCAGTTTCAATTTCTGTTAACAAACAAAACCAATATTAAATCAAAGTATAAGATAGATACTGGGAAATGAACCTGCATAATCTTCTTGCAGATTGGGTGGTTTTTGCTTGCAGCTTGCACCTTGGTCCGATTATTATTATTGGGTCCTTGGAGTCTTTCCGATCTTGCTAAAGAGGTTTCCAGTCCAGCAATCTCAGCTTTTAGCTTCTTGGCCTGCATTTGCAGCTCTTGAACATATAAGACAGCATCTCCAATTATTGACGCCTTATCCATCTGATTATCAAAGCAAAATGTCAACTGACAGACTCCACTAGAAAAGTCTTCCAAGCCTTTGAGATAGTAAACTCAAACCTCTATTATAATCCAACCAGATAAAAATTAGCAAACTACAACAATAATGAACTATTACTTCTTTACTTAAATATCATCACCAAACCGACCTACGCGAACCAATTCTCAGCATTTCGGTTTCAATATAATAATTGGTCCTTTGCCAAAATATATACATAAGAAAAAATATTGGTGTCTTGATATACAACAAGTTTTTTTATCTTAATTGTATGTAAATTATAAAATTGACCCTACTAGTTTATCAAAACATCCTTAAAAGTAAAGACAATGTCGTAATTTGTGTTCCTTGTCTTGAATGAAGAAAACACCAAACATTGCTCTTATAGGACTCGTTTGAAAGAGTAACATCTTCTATATTTAGCATATAGCATATAAGAGTTTGTTTATTTTTTAATAGTAAAAATAGGAAGTGATGTAATTTTTTGTTTTATGTAAAATAAAGTGAAATTTTAATTTTGCATTTTTCAAAAGATTGTGTAATAAAAAAGTAATAAAATAGGGGTAATAATGTCATTTCAATTATTAAAATAATTCAAGAAAACTACAATATGCTATATGTTATTGTGTAGTTACCAAACAAGCATATTACTTGTTTTTTATGTCATATGCTCCTTACCAAATGAACCCATTTATAGAGTCGGTTTTGGTATTAAATTTTTCAAAATCATTTATATCTGTTTGGTTTGAATCGGATTTAAAAATCAACCAAACCGAACTGATGTAACCCAAGGATTAACCCGTTTTCTTTTACTCCGAAAAGTCAGAAACCCAAAACGTTATACCTTTGTTATGTTTGGAACCAGAGACCGCAATGCATAAAGCTTGTCCTGCATCCTACCCCTCCTTCGTCGCTCCGAAATCAAAGTTCTTGATCGATCAGCCTTCGTTTTTCTGGCCGTTGTTGTCGTCATCGTTGTGGTCGTGGTTGTTGCTGAAGAATCTTCACCATCAATATCTTCTTCTCCTCCTTTCTCGCCCTCTTCAAAACTAACGGGGACATAGTTTGGATCAGGCACCACTGTAGTGCTTGTGTATGCATCATTAAAATCAAAACCATCTCCCACAACGGTCGGTCCAAATTGGTTATCAACCAACAAACCGTTAATGAGGTCAGAATCAAAACTACTGGTTTGATCTTCATTCTCGCCTCGAATTAGATCAATGAACTGATCAAAATTCGAGTCAGCAATGAAATCATGCAACTGGAAATCACCATAGTGAATTAGGGGATGTCCAGACATATTTTCCATTGATCGTAGTTGAAAAGAAAGTGATCGTTCTTTGTTACAGGTACTGTGCAATAAACAGATTTCCATGTTGTATAAATAGAAATTGAAGTTGATTTGTAAATTCCGGTGTGAACGGAATCAAATGAGAGGTTCTGACGTTGGAACTGTTAATATATAATTTGTGAAGAAGTTTGCCAAAATTGCACTATAAACAAAAGTTCTTGGTCATTAGTTGGAGTTTTCTTTTACATTTGACCTTTTTAAATTGTTCATTTGTAGAGTTCTAGAACAAGGCCATGTTAGATTCTTCGAAAATGAGTGAACTAATTACAATAGACTAAGCAATATTTTCTTTGATGGATTCATGATTATGGACAGATTAAAAGAAAGGAACTTTCAAAATTGGCGAGGACAAATTGAAAAATAAATGGTGGCGACATTCCTTTCGTATCATATAGTTAATACATCCAGGGAGCTACTTGGTGTTGTCCTGAACAACAACATTGAAGGAATTAAATAATAACTATGATGTCTTATTATATTTTGCTTATTTTCATGCTTAATCTCCTTTATATTAGGGAATTGTTGTTTTTAATTCTAAGATATTCTTGATATTTTTGCAGAATATAAGTTGAAGTATTTTTAATGGCAAATTTGGACAACAAACACAATTTAAGATTCAAAAGAAGGGATGTCTAAAGCAAGAGGATGGATGCGTTTACAGCTGAAGATTGAGCTCAAAGTTGAAATCAAGATTGAATTTTATTTACACAAAAGGGTCAGATACTCACATGATTTTATTCATAGCTTTAATGGATATTTTCAACACCTATTTTGAATTAGAAGAGAAGCAGCTAGCTGAGATTTCGGACGAGGGCACCAAACATAGATCTCTTTTATTTTTCACATTTTTTAGTCTACTAGGTAACAAATAGTCAGAAAAAAAACGTTGGTTTCTTCCCTTCTCTTTTAGACGTTCCAGAGAGATAGATAAAAAAAAAAAAAGAGGGAGAAAATTGAAGCGTTTGCAGAGGGGAGTTTATGAAGTTTTGAAGAAAACAACACAGCAAAACTATTGCTCTTTGTAATGGATTTTTGTGGCTGAGTTCTTTTCTCTTGGCTGAAGGAAACAGAAGCTATTGAATTTCTGATTATGTGAGACCTTTGTTTTCAATGCAGTTGATTTTGCTATTCAAATAGTGACTATATTTCTGATCTAATTGCATGACTGTTTAATTGATTAGTAAGATGCATAGTTAGTTGATTGATTGAAATAGTCTATTGCTAGGTTGAATATTGTATACTTAAATGTACAGTCACTTTAGCCGTTTGTACCAACTAAGGATTTTTGTGTTTGCTACATCAGAAACCACAGAATTTCAGGAAAATATTCATTTGGATTAAATATGGCATCATATATCACATTGTCTTGTTTGCTGATCTTTTTGGTTCTTAATGCTTACTGTTGATCAAACTTTAAGACCGTATCTAAAGTTGTTAACTATCAAGAATTTGTTGAAAGTCATGTTTCAAGGAAATAAATATTAAGGAAAGACTGATATTTTGAGAAAACATGACAACGAATTTTTGAATGGTTTAATTGGCAGTCATAAGTGTCGATGATCAATGGTAGTTCAATTGGTGAAAGTGACCGTAAACCAAGGTTCATTTTCGATTGATTGTTAATATTCTTTCTACTTGCTAGAGTTTTCATTATTGTCAACTTTCATTACTTTACAGTTTATTTGTATCAACAAAACCTCCAATTTCATGTTTTATGATCTTTGGTAGCATATGATAAACAAACAACTCCTTTTGGGATCAACTCTTTCTTGCCACTAACTATATTTTCTTTAGTGTGTGACTTGATTTTAATTTGATTGTAGGTGATAGTAGTACCAAACTACATGTAATATCCATGCAAATTGTAATTTATTAATCATTTAAAAAATGAACAATCTAACTGAGCTTTTGCGGAGTTGGATAACTCAGTTCTTTTGTCATATAGTTAATAAACTTATATCTCCGTCCGAACAAGATCATGGGGTGCTTGAAAGATTCGCACTCGTGATTCTTCTGTGACGTTCATCAAGGTAGTTCTTCAAATCATTATATTGGATTAGTTCAATATATGTCATTTTATAGGATCTCATTATTGGTATCAAAACACAATATGTCACAACTCGGCATAAGTAGAAGCTTTATACTCGATTCCGCAATTAAGGTTATCGTTTATTCTTGATAATATGACATGATTGATCTGGGTTCATGCAGCAGATTTTATCTATTAAAAGTCTAACAGTGTATGCATCATTAAAATCAAAACCATCTCCTACACTGCTCGGTCCGAATTGGTTATCAACCAACAAACCGTTAATGAGGTCACAATCAAAACCACTGGTTTGATCTTCGTTCTCTCCTCGAATTAGGAATCAGATCAATGAACTGATCAAAATTCCAGTCAGCAATGAAATCGTGAAACTCGAGATATTGTTTGTAGTGCAAAGGAAAGTGTTCTGATTTTTTCTTTTTTAATTTCAGTACTGTGCAATAAACAGATTAAAGGTTGCATAAATAGAAGTTGAAGTTGATTTGTAAATTCTGGTGTAAACGGAATCAAATGAGAGATTATGACGTTGGAACTGTTAATGTATAATTTATGAAGAGGTTTTGCAAAAATTGTAATATAAGACAACGTTCTTAGTCACTAGTTGAGGTTTTTCTAGCATTTGACCTTTTTAAATTGTTCATTTCTAGAGTTCTAGAACAGTGACATGTTAGATTCTTCGAAAATGAGTGAACTAATTAACAGTATAGTAAGCAATATTATCTTTGATGGAGTCCGATTATGGATAAAAAAGAAAAACTTCAAAATTGGTGATTGCATGCCTGACGTATCATTTATTTACACATATGCTCTCTAGCTATGCAGATTATAATTTATTAATCATTTGACAAAATGATTGAACTAACTAAACCTTTCTTTGAAACTGTATTAGGTTAAACAAACTAACTCTTTTGTCTTATTATTTCCTATCAAAGCTATTAACTAATTAGCATGATTTAGCAATTGTTTGCGTCTTTCAGAAATTCAAGACAATCACAAAGTGAAAAATGATTGAAAACAATGCAGTTCTAAATTCTTTTTGACTTTGAGAGAATCTAACAACGTCAACCTTTTGGTGTTGATGGCAAATAACAAAGCGTGGATCATTCATCGGGCTTGTTTTGGAGTTCTCGTAAGTTTTGTATATTTTTTAAGTTAAATAATAATTGATAATAATTTGATAGCAGAAAGCAAGAGAAATGACTCAACTCTTCAGAAAAAGAGTTTAAGCATCACCTGAACCATTAAGATGTTTGGTCTAAAATCCTTCAACTGAATGCATTTTACTAAAAATCCTTTAACGAATTAATGGTTGTCTCCGTTCCCTGACTTAATGGGACGCCAAGGGACAAACTAATGATGGCAAATAAGCAAAGATGATTGAGCACCATGCAAGATAAATGAGTAACATGCAAGATAGTGCGTCTTCACTGTTGGAACACGTTCTTATTAATAATCCTATCATTATTTATGTAGTATGTGAATAAGGAGATACTCTAAATGTAGACAAATATTTTTCGAGATAAAGTATGCCACCTCTAGTTGTTTTTGCAGACAGTATATGATGGAGCGAAATCGATACTGGTGGGTTTTACTCTCTGGAGTAGGTACGCATGTTTTCTTTTAACACTATAAGCATTCAAGGAAAACCACATTGTCAAAAAGCTGTAAAATATGTGTGGACGCCAAGCCATATACGGTAGCAATCAAGGTGAGATCATGAACCCACGGGTTCCTAGTTTGGATAAATTGTTACAATAAAAAATTAACAATATTTTACATGTATGACCAGGCTTAACTTGATAATTATATTATCACATTTATATTTATATTGTTGTTAGCCATGAATGTTAGGCCGTGGATTCAACAAGTTCAGCACGTGGCTACCTAGTGAATCAATTTTTTTTGTTTCTTTGGAGCAATAAGGAAATGTTAAGCCGTGTTATGCCTGGTAATGGCTTGAGTTTAGCATGTGTTTAGAGGATGTCTTTTGCAACACTATAATCATTAATTATGCGCTAGAAATCCACAAGTAGGAAGTATGAAGATATTTTTCTATCAATTAACAAAACTTCAACCTACCACCAACGAGGGCTGCTCACAGGTTGGGATGAGACGGGGATTTGAAAATCTCTGGACTTGTCCCAAAGTTCAAGGATCCTAATTTAAGAGGATTCAGTTTTGTCACGAAACTTTAAGATCTCTGGGTCGTCTTATCCTAAATTTTCGGGACAAGACAAGACAGATTTGAGAATTTTGGGACCGAAAAATGGTTACGGGACAAGACGAAGATTGAAGATTTTATTAAAAAAACAACTTAGATAAAAAAAAATTCCCATTATCCATTTAAAGACAATCTAGTTCTACTTCTAATTTATTAATTATAAAGATAATAATTATGGGTCATTTCTAAAGTTTTTTTTTAAGTTTTTGATAATATATATCTGTAAAATAGGTCATAAAAAATTATTATAATGCAAGCTTCACACAATAAATAAGATGATAGCCAACAAGAATCACTAATTGAAATAGAAGCAAATACACCATATGTTCTAAGTATTACTCATAAGAGTTATAGCTATGATATTTTGAGATGGTAAATGCTAAGAGTATATATAATGCTTTCTAAATGTTGGGCAAAACAGATAAAAGTGTACCTATTTCAATTGAGATCTTAGAGAGCACTAAATTTAAATACATATCAAAAAGATTTAGTCAAACTAGTTGACATAATATATAGAGAAACACATATGTATAAGTAAAACCTTTATGCTTACACAATTATTACCTTTTAATATATATTATTTATTTATTTTCAGTTCAGACGATTTTCATGATAGATATTGTCTAAGAACCAGAACCGTCCCGCTTAATAAACTTCGGGACACTTCGGTTCAAAAAAAGTCAAAGTCAAATATTTTTTTCGGTTCCAGTTCTTTTCTGTTCAGGTATTCAGTTCAGTTTGGAAATCTCTAAGTCCCATGAGCAACCCTAACACCAACCAGACATCATGTTATGAATTGTTCAAAAAACATCATATTATGAATTGTTGAAAAAAAATTAGAGATTCCTTTTCTTTTCATCCTAATAGTGGGATGTAGAGGTCTCGCGTCTATTGGTGTTGGTTTAAAGAGATTTTGCACTTTGAAAGGTTTAAAACTTACGACTGTCTGCAAGTTCTTAAACTTGCAAAGGCACTTAGCTACACTTTGAGTTAACCAACTCATTTAAATGGAATAAATTTTTCTTAAAAAAAAAAAAAGAAGAGAAACATTTCACGAAAGAAATTTAAGTGCGGTTTTGCTAACTATATAATGATAGATTGACTTTCTTTCTTGTTAATCGCCTAAGTGTAAATATGATAATAGACAAGATAAATTGGAATGTAAAATTTGAGGTTTTTACACCAATGGCAGACCTAGAATTTAGAAAAGGAGTGGGCAAAATAAAAGGCAACAATGACAAAAGTAGAAGGCGACGACTGACATGATGATACTAAGGGGTGGTGGTGGCATTAAACTTATTTAAATTATGGAAATTTTAAACATATTAATTTAAAATAACAATAAAATATCATACTTATCAAAAAAAATAAAATATCATGATACAAATTAAAATTATTTTATGTTTTGAGAAAAATTAAAGTTTACATACAATAAACTTAAGAATGGTCACTGGAGCTTGTTCCCAAATAGCCCATTTGGTCCTCAGATAAAGTCCTTGTGATCGTGTGTATTCATGGTGAGTATGAAACTTGGATAAGTTGTAAAATGCCAAGACAATACACTTGCAATCCCCAAATGGGTTATCTTCTCCAATTTATGGCTTGGATTGTCCTTAATTATGGGTTTACAAAATAAATGATCAAGAATGTGAATATCTTAGTCATTGACATCATAAATTAGCTTAAATTCGCAACTAAACTACAACTTTCCATTAAAGCACTCAATGCCAAACCAAGAGTAGTCGCCACCCCTCCTTCCGTCAATGCTTTAGACCATGCGTTTAAAATGTACTTTGTTGTCCTCTTAACTCAACAATAAATTTGTAGGGTATAGTGCGTCTCTAAATGTTTGGATTTTTAGGAATCTCAGACCTCAAGGTTAATGCTCCTTAGTCTTAAGATAGCTTAAGGAGTTTGTGTCTTGTGATTTGCCACTAGAAAACTCATGCAAAGCATGAGGTTAGTGTTGAGTTCGATTTTGATTATGATGATTGCAAAACATCCATAAAAAAGTGCAAAGTTACAGACTTAATGATATTTAGCAACAAAGCATTTGTCGATTCAATAATGTGTGTTAATGACGAACAAGGCATGTTAGTTATCATCAAGGCACGTTGATGTATGCAAAAATGACAACTAGTCATGTTAATGATCCAACAACACGCGTAGATGATGACTGAAGCTTACTTGTATCATACTCAAGTTCATTAAGGCACACTGTTGATTTTAAACTCACGTTGTCAAAGAATTAACTCAGAACTTGTCCAAGACATTGCATTGAAGAGACATTGATGAAATCAAGAACACCTGCTATCACCGCTAAAGAAAAATCAACAACGTATGTTGTTGATGTATAACCCACATTGACGAGTTTCAGATGGAGGCAAAGATGAAACGCTCCTTGAGATTTAAATCTAAATATTCTCTGACATACTAACATGGAGTTCAAAGGTGCAATCTTGATCAAATCTGACAACGCACGCTAAAGAATGAACAAGGCACGTTAATGGATATCTGGGTGGAAGTGCATATTCTGGAATGAGGAACAAGGCATGCTGCTCATTCATTAAGGCATGTGGAAGAGTTGATCAACGCATGCTAATGACTATATAGGCATGCTAATGAAAGACGTTTTTCAACCAAAAGCACTACAACTTCAACAACGCACGTTGATGGCCAGCAACACACGTTAATATCTTATGCATGCTTGAAGAACTCGCGTTAATGAGGAACAACGTACGTTAATGATGGTGACGTAAACTAAAATAGAACTTTCCAATCTCTCACAATGGCTACTTCGAGGCTCGAACGGCTATATTTCTAAGAGACTATAAATAGACGTCCTAAGTTAGAAGAGAAGTAAGAGAAACCCTTGCTAAGAATTGCTATTCATTTTATCTCTTTTCTCTACCTTTCAAACTCATTTGAGTTATTTACTTGCAATCTAATTTCAGGGTTTGTGTGAGCTTTAAATCTGCTATATTCTTGGGTTAAATTTGTGACAAGCAAGATTATTTGCTTAGGGTAAATAGGTTTTCTTGTTGAAGCCTTAGAAAAAAAAGAGTAGTTGCTAGTGAGCCTTTAAAAACTAGAGGTGTAGGTTTTCTTGTTTGTTACTTGCAAAAGCTAGAGATTTGGTTTGCTTGTTTTGTCCTAAAAATAAGTGGTTTCGGTTTTCTAGTTGAGCTCACAAAACTAGGGATTTGGTTTGCTTGTTTTGTCCTTAAAACAAGGTGTAACGGTTTGCTTGTTGATCCAGCAAAAATAAGTGTTGTAAACGGTTTCCCTCCACGCGGAAGTGAAGAGATAGTGGATTGAAATTCTCTAGTGGATCTAAAGGAGTGGACGTAGGTCAAGGATGACCTAACCACTATAAATCTTGGGCTTTAATATTTCTCCTCCCTTTCTCTCTTTACTTTTCATTTGATTTACATTGTTGTATGTGAATTGGATATTTGGTTTTTAAGTTGCTTCCGCATTGAACTTTGATTTTGATTTAAAAGAATTTTGTTGTTTATTTTAATTTGCAAAAGATTTTCAATAAAATATTTAACTTGATAAAAATTTAATTCACTCCCTCTTGGAGTGTCATTCCTATTGGGACCGAGTATTTTCAGTTAGTTTCTTGTACACTCTCTCATGTTCAAGATAGTCTTCAAGAGAGAGCTATGCAACCAAATGTAGGTGTTTCCACATTAAAAGCACAAGATATATTGCCAGAGGAGGAACTATTACTACTGCAGCCGCTACAGATACTTAAGCACTCAACTATTTTGGGTTTGCATGCATTGATACACGTTATATTTTTTATGAAAGAGGGTGGTACCTCACAAATTTTATTAATAATTCTCAGTTATAGCAAAGGAAAACCATGGTTACAAGAAAAAAAAAAAGATAAACACAAAAAACAAAGCAATTCTAAAATAAAACTAAAACAACAGCCTTATAAAATGTAATACTATTCCATGCAAAACAAAGACTCATTAGGCAAGACATCTTAGGTACGAATTCTGACATAAGCAAATCCATTGGCATCTTTGTCCAAAAAATTACTAACCTCTGGGGGTGCTTCTGACAGCATATGTGTACCCATTGGCAGAGAGACATCATAATTTTCTAACCAATCTGCCACCGAATTGCATTCCCCGAAAACATTGTTAGGGTAACAGACCAATTTTATTCAAGGAGATTTCGAATAGCATTGATTAAAGAGCTATACGGATTAACTGTGGGTGGTTCACAATTTATCATCTAGAGGGCTAGTAAACTATTTATTTCAGCCACGACCTTCCTCCATTTGTTGTCCTAGCACATTTTAAAACCCACATAGATCCCCCACAATTCTGCCCTATGGCGAAACCTTTCAACCATTTGCCTCGATCATTTCTAACTACTCCACTTACCATCACTCTTCCATCTTCTCCAACAACATCCCCCTCACAGTTAAGCTTGACGAAATCATTCTTAGGTAGCTTCCAATTCATAGCCATATCCCTTTGGTGCATATTATGTACCTGGGCTTGTGTGGAATTAGATAATCGTATATAAATTCTAGCCACGTCACTGATTTGATCAGCCCTTCTTTGTTGAGTATTGTATTGAAATATTCTCACATTGTGCCATTTCCATAAGAGCCAACACACCCACATTGAAAGTAACATTCCATTGTACTCCACTGTTGTAGCCGTTAGTATCCATCAGATTATCAATAATCCATTGGTCTGGGTTTCAAAAAAAACTCTATTTCTTTGTCTTCTGGAATCAAGTTTGACCAAATCATGTATGCCTCTTCACAATCTTGAAGGGCATGATATCAACTCTTTTCCCTTCCCAGACATATATCTCAATCCTAATCTTGCTATTTTTCTTCTTACTCATTGTTGATTAGTCATGATAGCTTTCTTGAGAACAAACCACATATGTGTTTTAATCCTTTGTGGTACTGGGAGTTTCCAAAGAGTTTGCCAATGATTTTCTTTAGGTTCTCATGTCATCTCACACTGATACACGTTATATAAAATGTTGTTTGGGCCTCATTGATAACACGAGAAGTGATGGAAGATTCAAACATCATATTGAAGGACACCTGGCATACAACAAATAGAAGAGTAAAGTGTGGTGACATGGCATTAACAGAGGTAGTAATGGTTGAAGGAAAAATAATGCTCATATGTTATCAATAAGGATCATGCTCCTCGGTTATTAACAATGATCCCAACTCAGAATAGTGATTTCTCATGTTACGAGTTCAAAGTATAAAAATTTGGACAACGAATGGACAAAGAGTGCCAATTCAGTACTTGACTTATTTTTCATCCACAGTTCATTTAGTCCTATTTTACTGCTTTCGTAACTTAGATTTTAGCTATTAACCTCAAGTTCAAGCAATTTATCAAGAAACATGGTTGTTACTTGTTAGGGCATCTCATGATTCGAATCTAAGCCATTGAATCAATCAATATATATATAATAGTTAGGAGTTTCCCTAACTTTTGACAAGTGATATTCTATTTGATAGCATCCTAAGGAATTTCACATTGTTTGCTCAAGTTCCAAACAACAAGGAGTATATGAAGATCAAATCAATCGAGAGCATTCCCATTCTCTTTAGCTGACATAGCAAAAGATTGGTTGTTCTATTTGCCTCTTGGATCAGTAAACACTTGGGCTGACATGGTACGATTATTTATAGAGCATTTCTTTCCTGCTTTTAGAGCTGCTAACTTGAGGAGAAAAAATTGCAACATAAAACAGAAGGATTCTAAGACGTTTGTATATGTATTGGGAACGATTTAAGAGATTGTGTGCTAGCTGCCCACAACATGAGATTTTTGATTCATCAGTCGACATTGATTCAAAGGTCGACTTGGCTGAGAATAATGCACCACCTGTTAGACCTCTAGCTCCACCAGAACAAACTTTGAGAGAATTAGTTGTTCCACCTATTTTTCAGCAGTCACTCTGTACTCAGTATCAACAACTGCGTGTTCCATTTGAATTGAAGTCTAAGTTGATTAAGCTTTTACCCAAGTTCCATGGCATGGAGAATGAAGATCCAAACAAACACTTGGAGGAGTTTCATGTTGTATGTTCTAGCTTCATGCCACAAGGTATATCTGAAGACTAAATTAAATTGAAAGCTTTTCCATTCTCTTTAGCTGACAAAGCAAAAGATTGGTTATTTTATCTACCTCCTGGTTCTATTGATTCTTGGACTGACATGGTTCAGCTATTTTTGGAGAGATTATTTCCTGCTTCTAGGGCTGCTAACTTAAGAAGAGAAATTTGCAGTATTAAACAAAAGGATTCAGAGACTTTGTATGAGTATTGAGAATGATTTAAGAGATTGTGTGCTAGCTGCCCACAACATAAGGTTTCTGAACAGTTATTAATTCAATATTTTTATGATGGTTTGCTTCCATTGGAAAGGAGAATGATGGATGTAGCAAGTGATGACACTATTATCAGTAAAACACCTAGGGAAGCTCGAGATCTGATTGTGGTTATGGCTTCAAATTCGCAGCAGTTCAGTAACAAAAATGATTTTGTGCTGAGACGTGTCAACGAGGTATCTACCAAACATTCTGAGATTAACGAACTTGCCTCTTTGATGCGCCAAACTCTTTCGGCAATGAACACCATGCACCAAAGCCCCAAAGAGTTCAAGTATGTGGGATATGTGGAGAACAAGGTCATCCATTTGATGCAAGCTGTTCCTAACACGATGATGATCAATGGGCTCAAATCAATGTTGTGAATAATTATGGTGGCCAACCACAGAGAAAGTATGATCCTTATTCGAATACTTACAATCCAGGATGGAGAGATCATCCTAACTTAAGATATGTGAATAAGCAACATAATTTTCAACAACAACTGAACCACATTCCTCAGCAAGATCAATCACGGTCTGTTCCATCACAGCCACATCTTGGTGACATAGTTCAAAGTTTAGAGGAGGAGATGAAGACTTTCGTGTCAACAACTCAACAATTTCAGCAAACAACTCAGTAATTTCAGCAAACTAGTGCTCAACATTTGCAGCAATTCCAGTAGAAAACTGAGTCTAACTTGCAAGATATTCGCCACCAGATTAGCCAATTAGCCATCTCAATGAATAAATTAGAGACTCAGGGCAAATTGCCATCCCAACCTACTGTGAATCCTAGACAAGACATCTATGCAATCAACATTCGAAGTGGAAAGGAAATACCTGGTGTGATGGAAAGATGCATCACGTCGAGGCCTAGAAGTAAAGGGTAATTCGCAAAAAGAGATTGAAAAGCAAAAAGAAGATACTGAACAACAACTAGTAGCTGTGTCTTCAGAAAAACCACCTTTCCCCCATAGATTGGCCAAGAAAAAGAAGGGGTAGGATGACAAAAAAATCTTGAAGATGTTTGAGAAGATGGAAATCAACATTCAATTACTGACATCAATTAAACAAGTTCCCAGGTATGCTCAATTCCTTGAAGAATTATGCACTAACAAGCCAAAATTGCAGGGGAAAGAGAGAATTCCTATGAGAGAAATGACTTTAACTCTTCTGCAGAAAAAGTTGCATGTTAAAGAAAAGGACCCATGTATGTTTTCTATACCTTGTAAGATATGGAATGTTGATTTTGCAAAAGCCATGTGTGACTTAGGTGCATCAATAAATGTTATACCATTGTCTGTTTATTCCTCTTTGAATGTTGGTCCTTTAAAGTATAACAATGTGGTGCTAACTCTTGTTGATAGATCTAGTGTTTTCCCTTATGGTCTCCTTGAAGATGTATTAGTCCAAGTAGATGATTTGGTGTTTCCCGCTGATTTTTATGTTCTTAATATGGAGGAAGATGGTGCACCAAATTCTGATTTGTTAATCTTAGGTAGATCATTCTTGAAAACAGCTAGAACAAAAATTGATGTCCATGATGGTACACTTTCAATGGAGTTTGATGGTGTTGTTGTCAAGTTTAACATAAATGACACCATCAAACATTCTATAGATTACTCATGCATTTATGCAATTGATGCAACTAAGCCACTAACTAAGAAGAATGTAGATTTTTCTCTTGATAATCAATTGCAGGATGTTGGTGCAATCATTGGGAAAAAGAATAAGGAACCGAAAACATTTGACAGCTCGAGTGCTTCACATCAAGGCCTTGACGTGATCAAGAAAATAAAATCAAAGGCTCAAAAGATAAATGTCTCTGTATTTGATACAATTAAGCATGTGCCTAGATCTATTAGGTTTCTTAAAGAATTTTGCTCCAAGAAAAAGAAAGCGAAAATGAGGCATATGGTGTATGTTCCAAAAAACAATTTGGCCCCAATTCATAAGATACTGCTATCAAAGAAGAAAGATCTAGAAGCAAAGTGTCACAATCCGTTTTGGGCCCGTGACCGGCGTACGAGGCGGACCGTCTGTGGAAGCCCGACCCATCTCGCACAAGCCTCAAAACATAACCAAACCATAATTTTGAAAACAATACCGAAATCATTTTTTATAAGTAGTAAATAGAAATCCAAATATTATTTGAAACATAAGTTTAAACAATAATAACAATATATCTGATAAATTATAAATCTTTATTAAATACCAAATAAGTTTCCAAAACATACACCGACAATCTAACTAGTTTGG
Organism: Flueggea neowawraea; assembly: GCA_948243855.1. Classification (NCBI taxonomy): domain Eukaryota; kingdom Viridiplantae; phylum Streptophyta; class Magnoliopsida; order Malpighiales; family Phyllanthaceae; genus Flueggea; species Flueggea neowawraea. Next base: position 78 of record CAODLS013493155.1, on the reverse strand, counting down.
AGCTACTAATAAAATAAATAACTGGGTCAGAACAAAAGGGCGCTGACTGCAATTACAGAATGTTTCACCAGGTGTTGA
>CAODLS013493100.1:0-10306 GCA_948243855.1 Flueggea neowawraea | reverse complement strand
TAGACAAAACCCACAACAGGAATCGCCTGTGACAACAGAAACAAGAAGGGAAATCAAAATAAATGAAAGTGGCAAGTACTACTACAAGCCCCATCAGTTTTGCATTAAAACTGAAAAACTTGTGAGCCACTCAAGTTAAGTAGAAGAGTCCAATTCCCCCCCGGAGTGGACGAGAAACTCAAGTCAATATGGAAAAGGATGCATGTTGGGTGCTTATTTAGATTGTTCATCAAAATTCACAAGTGAAAAAAGTTGTCCTCAAGTGATCAGAGAGACAAATGGTAATTCTGATGAGACTGTCTCTTCTCTTGCTCTTTTTTCCTTTGATTTTACTATTTTCTTTTCATATTCCTGTATTTTCGTTGAATATGGTTAGCATGCACTTGACAGAGGTATTAATTGAGAGAGAGGAGATTATGAGAATAATTAAATAGTTCAAAATGTGAAAGAAAGCGGTTGTTGCTGTTGCATGAATTAATAGGGAGGAGAGTGGTGGTGTTTGAAAGTCAAGGAGAGGGGTTTGATTGGAAAGCGGTGGTGGCCGTACAGTGAGTAATTGCAAACTTGTTGGTTTAATGTTTTATTTAGGGCATGCAACATACTAAGTTGGCCCTTTGGATTGACTCGAGGGCTCTTTATTATATATTCTTTGTAATTGTGCATGGTTTTTATTCGTCAACACCTAGTTTATCCATTTTCTTCCTTTCAAACTCTTCTTAATTATTCAAACCTATCTCCTATTTATGTGAACGCTAAATTCCCTCCACATGATACTAATAATTAGTTCCAAACGAACGGGATATGAAATTTGAAAATAAATACACAAATGATATGCCAAGTTAGACCATCTTCAATGCTCTTTTTAAATTAAATTTTTTTTTTATTATAAAGAATTAATTAAAATTCAACTCCAATCATTTTTTTATATAGCTCTTTATAACTAAAAATAAAGTAGAGAGTGGATTTGACTAGCTAAAATAACTAATCCAAATAACTCTTTATTTTATATGTCATCATTAATGAAATCCTTTAATATATTTTATCTTTCTTCATTCTCTCTTAAATATTTATTTACCTCCACCAATCACTATTTATCTCTTTTAATTTTATTTGTCATTATATGATTTTAAATAGTTAAATTAAAGAGTAACATTAGAGTCCAAAGACAATTTTACTCTTTATTCTTAAAAATTATTAATTATACTCTCCATTTATATATTAACTATAAAGAGCAACATTGGAAATGCTCTTAGTTCAAATAGTTTATAGATTGTGAATTCAAAAAGTTATTAGATTAAATATTTAAAATTTTTAATTTGATAATATTGATGTGTGGCTTGAGTTAGAGACAGAGAAGGTTGGGGGGTCACAGGTCCTGGGACCCCTCCCCAAAATATTTATAGCATATGAGATATATCATACACATAATATATTTGGTTTACTTACAGTTTCTACATGATATATAATATACATATGATATTATACAATATATATTATATTATATATAATACTTTTTTCCTCTTACATTTAATAATCTAACTCTTGAGACTTTAAATTATTTATTAACACGTAGTCAATAAATTTATAGTCTAATTGGGAATGTTTTGAGCACTATTAAATTGATTTTTAAGATTTAGTAATAATATATATTTTAAAAATGTAATTTTACTTATTTTGATGGAATGAAACTATATTGATAAAGTTTTCTGTTATTATTGTATTTGTTATGGTGCCTTTCGCTGATTTCGGTTCGGCTCCGTCACTGATTAGAGACCTATTAAGTCTACTTGGCCCAACAAGATAAATTTGATTAAGCACACCGAAGTTAGCCAATATGGCTCAATGCAGTAATAACTAAAGACTGGCCGAATCCTGGAAGTTTCATAGATATATTAGTTAAGAGGTGAATTACAAACTTAAGAGATGGATAAGTTGGGAAATAAGATGAGATGTTAAATAACACTATTTGTCTCATTCTGAAGTATACGTTTTACTCACCATCAATCTATACAAAAACTTACAAATAAATAGCACTGTTTATCTCTTTTTTTCATAAATAGCACAATTGATGAAGCTTGCTTTTGGGTTTAAAAAAAATATACCAAAATACTAATTTGAACATCGAAGCATTGTTACTCTTTCTTTTTGCGTGTTTTTGTAAAAGTTAAGCAACACACTTTCTAAATTGTTTTGATCAGAGGCAGCAATAAATACTTTTTTTAAGGTACACAATATATTTGGCTAAAAAACTAAAAAGTAACAATAAATACTCGCATTTTTAATATTAGAGACGATTTTAATATCATTCAACTATAAATTTTAAAGCTGCATATATGTTTTTGGATTTAGTTGGTTTGGATTTTCACATGTTACACAGATTGAAGTTGGGTTCTGGTGAGTTTGGTTTAGGATTAGAGATGATGAGTTGATGAGCGAAGCAAACGCATATAGAAAGCTATCTTCTTTGCCAGGCAAAGACTAAACGAAGCAATGAGGAGAGAAGTAGTGGTTTGGTCTAAGGGGTGTCGGTCCCATTCCGACAAGTAAAGCTCACACCCCCAACTTGGTTGCGTCATGCCATCTCAACCCAACTCCATTTCAGTTACTCACTCACTCCATTACAAAAATATACATCAGGTTTTTTTTATCAAATTTGTTTACATAATATTATTGTTATTAAAAAATTATTTAGTAAAATTAAAACCATAAAAAAGACAAACTTTTTTTAAGTGATATTTTAAGAAAATAATGTTCTTTTTTATAAGTTTAGTTGGCGTGAGATTTTATTCACCTAGATCAAAAAAAGTGATTAAGAAAAATCCAATGTTCCGACCTGACATAAGCACGCAGTTGTCCTTAAACAACATTCAATAATCAATGAACTTTCAACCACTAAGTCTAAAAATTCAAACTTGAGTTATATAAATAGTCAGATTTTTATACTTAATATACATTTATATGATATAAGAACACAGAGCTGTTGTAGAATATATTGTTTATTCTGCTAGTTTTAGCTGTCTGTTTTGGTGAGATGTTATACTAAACTTAAAAAAACCATGATTAAATGCATTACATTGTACAAGCCAAGATTGAAAACACCAAGAAAAATGTGTTGAATTACTAATATTTTGTAACTTAACTATAATCTCTCATTGTGGGGCTAATCATATAATCATTAATTCTATGTAAGTTCTCTATCCTTTCCTCAAATGAGACTCAAGCAACATGGGACCATAGAAGAACTTGACCTCTCCAACCTCTCTCGTCTGTTTGAGACTGACAGACAAGAAAGTGGACAGAAAGTCTGGGAAAAAGGTCCCATGGAAGAAGTTTAGGCAACTGAAGTTAAACTGAGTGTACTAGTAAGAATTTCTTGACACTTCGATCGGATTTATTACCTTTGATTTGCAAACGTGCGTATGCTCTGGTCGTTAATTATGGGGAGTCAGTCCAAAGCCATACCTCTACTACTTTCACTTCCAACTTTAAATCTTCTCTCTAATGTACTGATACTGAAGTGATCTTCTGCTACTCTGTACACACGTTATATTTATTGACTTATTTCCACTTTTGTGTCACTTTTATTCCCTTCTAATCCGTCTTCTTTTTCTGTTCCTACCATTCTGTCTGGAGCAAATTTGAGCAACATATTTACTCCACGCACATACAATTGGTACTTATATATGATCATTCCAAGATCGTTCTATTTTGTTTTCCTTAATTTACTTCATTTCTTGATAAATAATGTTCATAGTTGATCTTTATCATGAGCCAATGCACCAAGAAGTTCAAGTTATTATTTCCTAAACTACTCAACTAAAAACCTATTGCATATAAGTCTTCTCTTTTCTTATAATTAATTAATTCAATTGGTTTAGTTAATAATTAAGAGTGATAGAGCGATAAGATTTAAACTCAAATTACTTAGCTATAAACTGCATGCTCTGATAAAATATCATGAATCATTGTATCTAAAGATTAAGCAAATAGGTGATATCTAGATTATGACTACAACTGAATTCTCCTAAAATCTTCAATTTTATAGCGGAAGGATAAATATGATCGCACCATCAATCAAAGTACTAAAGAGATGTTAATTATGATTACATTTGCCAAAGTTAGATAACACCCTAATATAACTGATTGTTTTATTTAAAGAGCATAAAATAACTACATGAATGCTTAAAATATTAACAATTTTACCTCTAAACAAGGGTCTTTATTGACTGATGAATTCCGTAATAACTATTGAAATGAAGGACAAGCAGCACCTTACCAATCGATAGCCGGTAGGTGTATTATAAAGAACCAATCCTTATATATGTTCTTCCAAAATGGCACTATATGTGCTGAAATGATCGGATAAATTCAATATTCAAGTTAAAGACAAACATACTTGTCGATCCGAATGTAATTCTCCAATCTCATGCAATTAGGTGAAATGGAAAATGAAGGAAAAAAAGAATACTCCTATATGAAATCAATTAAGTGGCACATGAAAACAATAAATGAGGATATTTATCTAAGGCGACATGAAATGGGTATTTGTGTGTGAGTAAGCTACAAATGCGCTAAACAACAGTCACTTAATGCAAACGTGCATGCAGTAAATACTCAACATGGTAAGATTTAATGCATAAATTTGTATGCACATGCCCACCAATTTTTTATATTCATCTTGCTGTGTGTTCTTTCATTAAATCTTTCCAGATCACTTTTGTTTAGTTTATACTAGTAGTATTAATCTCTTTTGGCACTGAAAATTTTGACGCACTGGAAGGAGACAGCATGCATTATAACGCATTTGATTCCGATTTCTGTTTCGCAACTTTTATGACACTTCCCTTTTCTTCTCTATTTCTTTCACCACTTCCAGATCCTACCAATTAGTTCCTCTCTCTTTTCTCAGATTACTGTTCCATTGCTGATTTCTTGCATTAACTCTCTGTTTCTTTTTTTTTGGTAAAATCAAGTAATATTATTCCTATTTGCAGAAAGAATACATCGTTTAATCTATACACAAATCTCTCTCATAACTGAGTCTTACCAAGCTCTAACTCACACCTGGCTAGAGAGATAAAACTCAACCATAGAAAATGATTAGCTCTTTACAATCCATATTACCAAAACAAACAGCAAAAACCAAAGAGAAAAAACTATACATCAACACAAAATTCTCTTCAAGAAGCAGCAATATATCTATCCGAAGTTGGTACCTTCATTTTAATACTCTCTAACACTTGCTTAGTAATCATTTGTCACGTTAATCTCCTCTGGTGAAAAATAGCCTAATTTCTTGCTCGCCAAACCCAATAAATGGTTGCGCTAAACAAGATACGACGAAGCCGACTTAGCACTGATTTCCCGGTTGTCTTCCTTGAAAACCAGCTAAACTCTCTTCTCCAAAGGAAACCTCTTCTCTGAATATTACATTTTGTAAGTAGCCCAGACCAAACTCCCCCTTAAAATCTACAAGAAAAGAACAAATGGTCCGCTGTTTCCGGACCCAGGTTGCAAAAAACACAAACATCATCCTGAAGCAATCCCCATTTGCAAAGTCTACTCTTAGTAGCCAATCTGTTCTGCACAGCAAGCCAATGAATAAAGCTATATTTAGGAATATAATCAGGACCCCATATTATACCATGACACCACTGGATCTTTCGGTCTCAACTCCTCCCAAGCACTTCTCACAGTATAGATACCTGTGGAGGAGTATTTCCATTTGATGCTATCAGACGTTAGACTATCAGGAGTTATACGCATAATATCCTGCCAAGCAGTCTCAGTGTCATCATCTAGCAGGTCAGGTAACATCCAACGAGAGTTTCTCCACACATCGGCAACCCTAGCACCCTTTGGGATATCAGAGTTTGACACCTGCAACAAAGGGTGGGCTGCCAGGATGGACTAACCATGAAACCAGGGATCAAACCAAAATGAGAAGTCGCAGACATTACCCAATTTATAATCAAAGCCATGCATCAACTCAGAGCGTATTTTAAGAATATTTCCCCAAGCCCAACTACAATCCAGGGGCTTAGTTATCCCCCAAAAACTTAACTGTTTGAGTTTACCAACAGAGGCTTTATTCCAAGCTGTCAGATCTTTAACACCAATGCCACCTTCTTTCTTGGGTTTGCTAACAAAACTCCAGGCAACAAGGCTCTTAAAGCCCTGCTCCTTACCGAGCCATAAGAAAGCCCTACATTTCCTGTCAATTTCCTATACCACAGATTGAGGCAACACAAAAATAGAGCACCAGGATACTGGATGCTTCTCAAAATCGAGTTAATCAGCTGGAGTCGACAGGCATAAGATAAGCACCTAGCAGTCCAAGAGTTAATACGGCTAGAAATTTTATCTAACAAACCAGCACAATGCTCCCTTTTCAAGCTTGTTGATATAAGGGGGATACCTAGATATTTGACGGGCAGCCTACCCTCTTTAAACCTTAGAAGATTCAAAAAACTCTGTTTATCTTCATCATTGGTTCCTGATAAGTAAATGGACCTTTTTTCCTTCATTTATATGCATACCAGATACAACAGAAAAAGTGAGAAAGGATCTCATTAATGGCATAAAGAGAATCAAAATGGCTGCCACTGGAAATCATAAGATCATCCGCAAAGGATAAATGCACCAGTTTTAAGCTCTTGCACTCTTTTTCTTTTTTGCTCCTACTAATTTCTGTTTAGTTTCAAAAAACATGGATTATTTATTTAATTGCAAAGTTTATAGTTAGAACGACGTTGAAGCAGCGGTAGATCTTCTATAAATTCGCTGGACACTTGTGATTGCTTTAAGAAGGAAATAAAATTATCAGGGTAAAATAAATTTCCCAAATCATATATGTACGTATATGCTCCCAACAATCTATTTAAACTCATAAAAATTGCATAAATTAAATTCCTTGCTAACTATATACAACTGATCTCTCTTTTTTTAAAAAAAAATCTTTTAATATCATTCTAGCCACACAATTCATCAGAGAAAGATGTTAATAGGATAGTAAGGCAAATGGGTGGATCCAAATAAGATTGTACTTAACCTGATATTCGAAGTCTATCCCTTGACAGCTATAACTTGTTGAGGTTCAATATATTTGTCACTAACTAAATTGATCAAAAATTTTAATAACAGGATGTTAGGGAATGCGGTAACCAGTTCTTGGTATCATCTGTTGATTTAAATTTTTAGGTGGATTAGTTTTTGATATGATATTAGAGCAACTTATGAGTTATGACTAAACGGCTTGAGTTTAAATCTCACTGCTATTAATTATTAAATAATTAAATTGAATTAATTAAGTATAAAGATAGAAAAGATCTATGCAAATTTTAAGTCCGATAAGTGTTAGAAAATGTGGTAACCTAATACCTATCGACTTAAATTTTTAAGTGAATTGACCTTATTTATCAGCTTAAAGTTTTAGTTGGATTGATTCTTAATATAAGAAAAAGTCTGGTACTAACTAAAAAGGTGATGTTTTAGACAGATTGTTAGCATAGTTAATGCCAAAAACTTCTTGTGTTGACAAAATTGAGCAAATATACAAGATTTCCTCCAGGCAGTGATCAACTTCTCTGAAGATATTGCGTATTCGAGAACGCATTCATAATTCAACAAGACTGGACTATATTTTATGGAAGATTTTTAATGAAGACCGGTACGATGAGGCAAATGCGGACTAGAGGAAAACGCAATTTCTTTGCTTTCGCCTCTTCTTCTTTGATTTCGGTGGCCTTAAAGCGACCTTTATTACAGTGTCAAACACTGTTTTCACATTCTGATACAATGCAGTAACATGTGCTTGTTAGGTTTTGAAATTGAAATGTGCTATTAAGAACATGTTCAACATATGTAGCTTGATAGTTGTTACCTGCTGTGTTTTGGCACTGCACTCTATGTATACCACTGCACCGATCGTTTTCTTTAATTCCTCGCCCTGTCCCCGTAATGTAATATATAAATGATATGACACGTGAACACAAATTGATACCTCTTACAACATTGAAAAACATACCTGAGCTGTCGTTATTGGTGTTAATCCAGGATGATTGGCCAAGTACTGCTTGTCTTCTAGCAAATCTTGCCATAAAAAAACATTCCCAAATGTTGTGTTAGGACCACTTATAGTATAGATTGAATCATAGATTAATCAAACAGAGCTATATACGTTTCTTTGACAATGTGGCTTACCAAGCTTGGCTCCTACAAGCACAATTGGCACATTTGGAGCGTAATGCCTTAGCTCAGGAATCCACTGCAACCAATAATTCAGCAACCTTTTCACATGCTAATCCATGAAATAGAAATTATTGAGCGATAATGATAATTATAATATATATATATATAACCTTCTTGTGGATGTTTTCGTAACTGGCCTTGCTAACGAGTGAAAAGGCCAACAAGAACACATCAGCTCCTCTGTAACTCAGTGGCTTCAACCTGTTATAGTCTTCCTGTCCTGCATCCCACAAATTATAAATTAATTCATAATTTATCTCAATTATACATGATTTTAATTGACCTGGAGAGATGATTATAGAATTCAAAATCTTTCTTTGCAGAGGATTAAGCATCAAACTTACCAGCAGTATCCCATAATCCAATATTCACAGTACTACCATCTACCACCACATTAGCACTGAAATTGTCAAATACTGTAGGAACATAGTCCTAATAACAACAGGCAAAAAGATGTCAGAGTTAACAATTCACATGATGAAATATTTCATTAATCTTCGGAAAAAAGGGAAGAAATCATATTTACAGTTGGAAAGGTATTGCTGGTGTAGGAAATGAGCATGCAAGTCTTTCCCACTGCACCATCCCCCACTGTAACACACTTGATAAATCTTGCTGTACTCATTTTTGTTCTGAATCCAAGCTGCTTCTAATTTTCATTTGCTTCATTACAAGTCTACATATAAATATGTCAAGAAAGTAGTAGTTCGAGGTTAATTTGATGTAAGAGAAGATATGATCAAAAAAAGGGATTGCTTTTAACAACCAAATAGGCCAAACCACACCCACTAATCCACTATGGTTGTAACTTATCTAAATTTAAAATGATTGCAATGCTTCTTTTTTCTTTTCTTTAAGTGCAAGGCGAGAGAGGCATAAGAGGGTAAACAAAAGTAGGTTTGGCGATGGTAGTTGGTTGGTTTAAGAAGTGTTGGAGAAGGGATCCAACGAATAATAAGGAAAATGAGCGATTTGCTTCATCAACTAATCACTGTGTGAGGCAATTCAAGTGGGGATATCGACTGAATATTTTTGGACAGAATTAAGGTCAAAATGTTGTTTAACTCCAGTTCTAAGTATTGTATAGTTGTCGGATTTCAAAAAAAAAAAGTAATGTATAGTCGTCACCATCATTGTTTGTTGTGGTTCTTTGGGCTTAGCTCAGATTAGTTGTATTGGGTCCACTCTATAACCCAGTAAACTTTTGGATGGAAATTGCTTATCTTATAGACTAACCTTCTATTCAAAGGCCTTTGGGGGAAAAAAAGAACTTTCTATTAAAAGAAGATAAGGTTCAAGGCAAAAAAAAAAACAAGAGCTTACACGATTCCTTTTTTTTTTTTAATGGGTATCGTTATATGAATCAATTTGATCTGTTAAAAGTAACTTAAGTCTGTTTAAATATGATTTTTTTAATGAATGATTTAAATCGAGCCAATATTTAAAATATTCAACTCGGCTTATTAAACAAATAATAAAAAACTAGAGACAATTACAAGCAAAGCATTTTACTTTTGTTTGTATAATTACCACCAAAAAACAGAAAATATTTAATTAAAAAATGTTTGAATGTTGTTTATATGTTGTTGATATGTTATGTTTATATGTTGTTGATTTCTTCTTTATGTATTGTTTGAATGTTATTTATATGTTATCGATATCTTATTTATATATTATTTGAATGTTATTTATGTGTTGTTGATATCTTCAATATATAATAAACAGATATATACTAAACAAATTCTAAATAATTTTGAGAATTTTTATTGGCCGTATTTGAAATTTCTGATTAAAATATTAAAACTGAGCTCTATCAATTCGAAATTTATGAATCTATGCACAAATATGTAGTCGGGCCAAGACGAATATACCTGATGAGACCTCAGGCCCAAAAGACCTATGACCAATAAGTCAAATCAAAGATCAATTCAGCCCGATGGCGAATTTCTTAAGCAAAGTGGAAGAGGTCGAAACTCCAATAGCCGTGCCATGAGTGTATATAAATATATATACATATAAATCATTCTCCTTAGATCTAATGTTAGTGTATTTTTTT
>CAODLS013492776.1:0-19459 GCA_948243855.1 Flueggea neowawraea | reverse complement strand
CTGGTATTAGTTCGTGGGTATTGTTTGCATAGGAAAAAATGGTTTAAAGTCATGTAATGCAAGTCATGTTCATGCACTAGTTATCAAGTAGAGAAATTTAATCATTTACCATCCAAAAAATAATTAGGACAATTTGAATTATAATTAATTAGAGAACAATTTTTCATGAAAGAATCTTTATTTAAATAATAAATTAGCTATGGTAAAATATTGAATACAAAATCACCTGTTATTCATTATTATTCTTATGAAAAAAAAATTACTTAGTTAAGGAATTGGTTATTTTCACTTAATTTTTAGTTAATGAAATTGAAGGAAGCTTTTTTTTTTTTCATTTTGTGTTCAATAATAATGAAATTGATGGAAACCATTGAGTTACGCTTTCAAGTTTGATTCAGTTAATAAATTTGAAAGATAAATTTTTGTTCAAAGGTGTTAATGAAATGAGTGTATCATAAATATTTGCATCTTATAAATGAGTGTATCATAAATATTTGTATTTTTTTGTTACAATTAGCTTGTATTGTAAATATTTGTGTCTTTTTGCTACAATTAATTAATTTGGATTCGATAAATTCTATAAACTTCATTTGAAGTTGAAGACAGAAAAGAATACAGTTGAATACTAATTAGAGATTATATGTTATCAAATTAGGCTCGTGAATTTAACGAATTTGCCTATGTGTAATACTTAATTAAAGCAACAAGCAAAAACAAAATTTAAACATTTATAGAGATGTAATAAGATAAAAGAATTATCAAAAAAATAGTATTTAAACTAACTAGTAAAGATTCAACTAGTATTGCTTAAAACCTTTGAGCAAGTAATTAAGATAGGTTACCGTATTTGTAAGATGATTCCCGCATAAATAATAAAATGAATTTGTATTTACGTGTAAGCATGAGATGCTTTTCTTCTAAAGGCTCTTAAGCCTTTGTGCCTCTTATAAGAACGAGCCTTAGTTTTTCCAGGTCCTTACCATTATGATTGTATTTTAAATGCCTATATTGTAATACTTTTCGTTATGATTAACTAAGTTGGATTCTATAAAGGCGTTCATAGGTGTTACAGAGGTGTACGTAGGTGTACATAGGTGTTCATAGGTATACAAACATGTTCATAGGTGTACAAAGGTGTTTAAAGGTGTACATATGTATTCAAAGGTATTCATAGATGTTCAAATATGTTCATAGGTATATAAAAGTATTTAAAGGTGTACATAAATATTCACAGGTATATAAAGATGTTTAAAGTTGTAATTGGGTATATATGAGTGTTTAAAGGTGTTTATATATTTTAAACTCTAGCTTAAACTCAATTAAAGTACTTGTAAGTTGTAATATACTCTAAACTTTATACCTTATATTCTATATCTTATACTATATTACTTATTTATATAGATGTAATAAGATAAGATGTTCAACTAGTGTTGCTTAAAACATTTCACCAAATTATTAAGATAAATTATCATATTTGCCAGATGATTCTCGCATAAGTATCAAAATGAATTTGCATTTACATGTAAGTACGGGGTATGTAAATTACATTAAAATTTTTATTGTGTAATGTGCATCATTTCTTCAAATTTTGTTCATATAAAGTAAGAATTTAATTATGACCATATTTACTAAAGAGTTATATGGTAAAAAATTACTCATTAAACCATCGAATCATTAGATAAATTACCAAATACTAACTTAATTATATTGGAAATACATAATGTAAAAATACTTAAAATGTTATTTACACATATGAAAGCAAATTTAGTCACCCATTAATTGTTATATGATTTGTATTACTTACTCATTTACTCATGATATCAAGAAGATTTTTTAACACTTATTAATTTAAGAATAACAAAATTTCCACATTTAGAGACGATTTTTTGTCATCTAAAAACATTAGTGACAAATATTTTTCGTTGCCAATAACACGAGTTACTTAATTTTGTTAACTTGTATTTAATTTTTGAAAATTCTGTAAAAGGAAAAAGAATTTAAGTAAAAGTTACTCAAATTAAGCAAATGATTAAATTAAGTAACTTATCCGTTACTAATTTTTTTTTACCTTCACTTAATTTTGGATAATTATGTAAAAGATACTAAAATTAAGAAAAAGTTTCTACAATTAAATAAAAGGTAATTAAATTAAATAACTCAACAGTTACTTAATTTTGTTTACTTTTACTTAATCTTTTAAAATTTAGTAACAAATAAAACAATTAAGTAAAATTTTTTAAAATTACGTAAAAATTAATCACATTAAGTAACTCTCTCGTAACTTAATTTTGTTGCCTTTCACTCAATTTTAAAAAAATTCTGTAAAAGGTATGAAATTAAGTAAAAGTTTGTAACATTAAATAAAACATCATTAAATTAAGTAACTCACATTTACTTAATTTTTCCTGCTTTTACCAAATCTTTACTAATTGTGTAAACGGTAAAAAAGTTAAGTAAAAGTATTAACATTTAGTAAAAGGCATCTAAATTAAGTAATCTACATTTTACTTAATTTTTGTTTCTTTTACTCAATGTTTTCAAATTCTATAAAAAGTCAAACAATTAAGCAAAAATTTTAACATTAAATAAAATATATTTAAATTAAGTAAGTTATCAGTTACTTAACTATTTTTCTTTTTACTTAATTTTATGCAATTTAGTAAAATAAAAAAAATATTATGTAAAAATTTTAAAAATTAAGTAAAAAGTAATAAAATTAAGTAATCCTCCTATTCCTTATTTTTCTTTTTGCTTTTACTTAATTTTTAAAAATTGTGTAAAAGCTGAAAATATTAAGTAGAAGGTTCTACAATTAAGTAAAAGTAGTAAAAATTAAGTAACTTATCATTTACTTAATTTTTTTCTCTTTTACTTAATTTGTTGAAATTTGGTAACAAGTCATATAATTAAGTAAAAGTTCTTAAAATTACGTAAAAACTAAAAAAATTCAGTAACTTGTCAGTTATTTAATTTTGCAACTTTTACTTAATTTGTTCTAATTTTGTAAACGGTAAAAAATATTAAGTAAAAGGTTTCAAAAATTATGTAAAAGAGAAAAATATTAAGTAACTAACAAATAACTTAATTTCATGCACTTTTACTTAATTTGTTAAAATTTAGTGACCGAGAGAGTATACTCCCTATTAAATCAATAGCTCAGATTTATTTTCATATATCTAATGGTCTATGTTAACTTGTCTCATTGAGACAAAAAATACTTGTATGACTAGTCTATGTTAATCTCTCACCAATTGTTCTGCCATGTCTGTAGAAAAAAGCCAAATCTGCAAAAAAATGCAGTTTAGATGAGAACAATTAGTGTCATGTCAGATACATTTAATGTCACATCAATGTCACGTCATCACGTTCGGTGTTAAACGGCCATATCTTCAAAGTTTGAGGGGTATTATAAGTCATTTTTGCAAATCGAAGGGGTTTTATAAACTTGTGCAAAGTTCAGGGGATAAATTGTACGTTCAATACAAGTTCAGGGATTCACATATATTAGGCCTTTCCTTGCAATTTTTCTTTCTATGGTAACGCTTAGTATCAGAAGCAATATTCATGGTAGTATGACTTTGTAGTTTACATTCTTAAACCTCCCAAGACTTAGCATTTTGCACGTTTGGCCTGGACCTTTGCCCATTTTTCAACGCCTAAAGCCATACCTATCTCTTTGCCACATTTGATGTTTAATGTTTATGGCCTTAAAAACCCGCATGGTGACATCAAACCGTCTGGTACTAGTTCATGCTACAAAAGCAAACATGAAGCAATGCAAAACCACTGTGTTTGTGAAAAAAACTTAACAAAAAAAATGTCGCTAATGTATAAAAACATGAAGCAATGAAAAACCACTGTGTTTGTGAAGCAATGCACTCAACAAGCAGAAACGCAAATATATAAAAATGTCGGCTAATCAACAAAAAAAATCCAATCCACTCATCATAAGATTCAATAATTTAATGATTCCACATAAACAGGTAAATGGAGACAGATTGTATCTACCAATTATATTTAATATACTCTCAAAATAAGACAACGAAACTAAGGAACGATCGAGAGAAACAATGGGATGATTGTTTAAAATATATTAAGACCAGCTGCTCTGACAACGTACTAATACTCTCAACATTACAAATAAGCAGCTCAACTCCAGGAGGCACTTCACTTCTCAGTTGTTCAGCTTTCTCTCTTGACCCTGGCGAAACTGCATTCATCGGCAACGCAACCTTATTTTGATCCGTCGCCAAAGATATACAGTAAGTATTTACAATCAATTTCTCCAACTTGATAGCTCTTTTTAGAAAAACTTGGCGATTTCAATCTCATGACTTCATCCAACAAATCCAAGCATTTCCACCACCTTCAAATATTGGTGAGGACGCAAGAAACCCCATTTTATACTTCTTTCTTGGCTGTTTGCACTTCTAAGCAACTACAAACATGCCAAGGAAGCAGTCATGAGATTAATTCCAAGTAAGAAAAAAAATCTAGCATCTTCGTTCTAGAAAATTTAACATCAATAAAATTATAAGAATGGCAAAATTTAAAATGACGGATCTTGTGGAAACCTATGTAGCACGGAAACGGAAACAGAAACAAAAACTGACCCCAGAAACAGTATTTCTTAAAAATATAAGAAACAGAAACATGGAGGAAATGTGTAAACAACAAAAATATGGGGATATTTTTATCACTATTAAAAATACAAAAATGTATTTTAAGTTTAGCCATAAAAAATCTGCAAGTTTCCTAATAGAAATGAGCTTAAAAGTTTGACAATCGTAATTGAAAGAAACAATGCAATGTATTAGAGATAAGGTGGTAAATTTTGTGGCACTTCCTTCATGTTAGTGTTTTCTATCTCCTAAAGTAAATAGACAGACACTTTTTATAATGATTGAAACGTGTTTCTAAACTAGAAATGCACTTCCGAAATTCTGTTAATGACAGAAACGACCCAAAAACATTTTGCAAAATATGGTTTTCGTGCTTCATATATGGAATAAGCAAGAGTGACTTTGTTCAAACACTAGTGGTATAAACGATTGCAAATTCCATCATTAAATCATTGGAACAAGATCAGTAGATGAACATAAATTATGAGGACCACTGAATAAATTAATGGACATAAGAACAAACAACAAATATAAAGACCATACCTCCAATGAAAATTTATGCAAGAATGGACATAAACTAATGAGCTCAGCCAACTGAGACATGCATAATTCACGAAATCTTTGGATTTGAATGTCAACTGTTTGAGATTTGTCAATTTAGCAAGTCCACGTAGCACCAGGAATATTTGCAGGACATAAAAACAAGATGAGAAAAATAAGAAAATGTGTGTCAAGCCTATAAATTCAGCATGTGGGCATAAATTATATCTGACCTCAGTGTACTCGCAATCCACTGTAACAGTTTTCAGCTGAGCAAAGTAGCTTGAGAACTGGGGTAATTCATGACTTAAGCGCCAGGAGTTAATATACAAATCAACCAGACAACAAAGGCCCCCAACAAGCAATTTCGGTCTTTTTCGCGCCGGTATGTAGTAATGGAATGACATAAGATTTGGGGCACAAATCTCAATGCTTTCTAAAGACCAACAAAAAAATACAACCAAGTATTTTTATTTGATTGATGAACCAACAACTCTCAAATGCAACAACTGATTTGACAAAGCCAAACACAACCGTTCTAGTAGTGGACAAGCAAACAACAAATGCTCGATCGTTAGACAGGTAAGGCATGTTGGTCACTGAAACTGTTATGCCAAATATGTAAAACCATCCGAATATGACAGATATCCCGCTGGCACTAATTATTCCTTTGGGTGCTTTCGTATCAGCATTCTTTGTTTCCTCTAAGAACAGCAAATTGATAAAAAAGACTTGTGCCAAATTCCGGCAGAGAAACAATCAGCTAGAGCGTTTGACTCTCTAGGAACAAAAGAAATAATAACGGAAGGCCAGGAGTGTAGAAGAGAATGAATATCAGCCACGACTGCACTGATCTCCCAAGGACACTCGGACACCCTTTAATAGCACTGGCAGTAATTGTGGAATCCGATCTGACAGACACCCGGAAATGCTGGAGTTTAGGAGCCAACTGGATGTCGACCAAAATGGCAGACGCTTCCGCCAACGAAACAGACCTGCAGAAGAGCAACCCCATCAACTAAAAAACCAGAATGATCACGACAAATTGCACTCAAGCCCGCTGGTTTTCATCAGCCACCGAAGAGGCATCACAATCGATGGCGATGTGGCTTTTGCCAAACCAGAGGAGGGGGCGATGACAACAGCCTGGGTTTGGGATCCAGTGACGGGCGGTGTCCTTCAATTTGGTTATGTTTTGACTTACGTTGGTGGGGAACTATGGTGGCTAGTTTGGAACTCGAATGAGGAGCTGCGCCTACCCGGAAGCCAGGGGGGGAGAGAGAGAGAGAGCAGTCTATCTCTTGTAAAAATTGAAATTATTTGATATATTCTCTTGATAGAGGCTACTGCCCTTTAAATACATTCCGGTTCTTTTGAATACAAGACACAATCTTTATAATTCCTAATTAGATATAAACTCCTAAATAAGACTTGAGTCTAACTGAAATAATACCAACCAACTGTAATCCTACCAAAACAAGAAATAAAAGATCACATAGCAATGTTGTCTGCTGCTTCGTTGGTCTTGGTTTGTTGAACTACTGCAGTTTTCTTCTTCCTCTTCCTTTGATATGCTTTACTATAAAAAGAGTCTATGACATTACTTCCCTCCTCCAAAGAGCTTGTCCTCAAGCTCAAAAGACGGATATAAGTCATGAAAATGAGCAAGGTCTTCCTAGGTGAATTCTTCCAAAGGAAGATCTGCCCATTGAACCAAAATTTTCCAACGACCCCTATTCAAATGGGAACACAAAATGGCAAGAGGTGAAAGCAAAACCTGCCCATTAATTAATGGTGGTAACGTCACGGCTTGCTAAGGAGCATCACCTTTATGAGGTTTGAGCAAAGAGACATGAAACATATCATGAATTTTGGCTTCTAATAGCAACGACAATTTATAAGCAACCTGTCCAAGTCGCCGCACAACTTGAAATGGGTCGTAATAACGAGGGGATAATTTGTGAAAAACAACCTTGGAAAGTGTACGTTGCCGGTAAGGATGCAACTTAAGCCAAACCCAATCGCCTTGTTGGTACGAGACATCGCGACCACCCTTGTCATAATGTTTTTTCATTCGTTCTTGAGCCATGAGCAGCTTTTGGCGAGCTTCTCCCAGAATTTGGTCTTGTTCTTGTAATGTAGTGTTGACAGCTTCAACTTTCGTTGTTCCCAGCAAGTAAGTGAGTAAGGTGGGCGGATCGCGACCATAGACAATTCGAAAGGGGGTAGCTAGTAAGGAAGTGTGAAAGGAGTATTATAGCAATACTACACCCAAGGAATCCAACGAACCCAATCTCTAGGGTGAGCTCGTACCAAGCAACGTAGATAAATGTCAATAGTACAATTGACTACCTCAGTCTGACCATCAGACTGTGGGTGGTATGCAAAAGAAAAAGCCAATTTGGTGCCACATAACTTAAACAACTCATGCCAAAATCGTCTTGTAAAAACCTTGTCTTTATCACTAACAATAGTTTCAGGCAAGCCATGGAGTTGAAAGACTTGATCGAAGAAAACATGTGCAACACTTTCTGCTGAGTATGGATGAGCTAGTGGCAAAAAATGAGCTGCCTTGGAAAAACAATCAACAACAACGTACATAGTAGATTTACCTTTCGATCTAGGAAGCCCTTCAATGAAGTCCATGGAGATATTCGCCGGTATCTGTGCTTGAATGGTAAGAGGTTGTAGAAGTCCAACTGGGTGTAATTGCTCTAATTTATGTTGTTGGCAAATTTGGCAACATTGAAAAAATTCCTTAGTGGTTGTCTTCATGTTCTTCCAATAGAAATCAGATTGAAGACGGTGTAGAGTTTTTTGGGTGCCTTCATGCGTGCTCCCATGAACACCAGCCAAAATTGTAGAAATTAGAGGAGAAGAAGGCAACAAAAATACGCGATTCTTGAAAAGGATCAGCCCATCACAAATGGACCATGCCGAATCCATTTGGCCTTGCTGAATTCGCTATTATAACTCTACAAGAGTAGGATTATTTTTGATTTCATTCTTGATAGCATCAAACCAAACCACTTGCGGCATCAAGAAAGAGCATAAGACGCCCTCCTCTTCATCACGACGAGACAACGTATCCGCTGCCTTGTTCAATGAATCATCCCTGTATTCAACTGAAAAATCAAACCTCAGCAATTTGCTCACCCAATTTTATTGTGGAGAGGTAGTTAGCTTTTGCTTCAACAAATATTTAAGGCTGTAGTGATCGGGTTTTATGACAAAACACCTCCCCCATAGATAAGGCTGCCAGTGTTGCACGGCTTTCAAAAGCCCAATGAGTTTGTGCTCATAAGCTGATAATTTCAAGTGTTGTAAGGCTAATTTGCGGCTAAAAAAAGCAATAGGGTGACCACTTTGTTGAAGAATAATGCCTATGCCCTTGCCTGAAGCATCAAACTCAACCACAAAGTCTTGAGAAAAACCAAGTAGTGGAGAACATGAGCTACTGAGAGAGAGGCTTTTAATTGAAGAAACGTTGCCTCAGCTTCTGGACCCCAAACAAATGCGTTCTTTTTGAGTAAATCCGTAAGAGGTGCCGAAATAAGACCATAATTGTGTAAAAGCTTGCTATAATATCCTATGAGACCTAGAAACCCACATAATGCCTTCACTGATTATGATTTGGGCCAGTCAATCACTGCGCGAATCTTGTTAGGCTCGGCTGTTACTCCTGCACCAGTAACAATATGTCCCAAATATGCTACTTGGGTTTCCCAAAATGAACATTTAGATTTTTTTACGGAAAATTGGTGACTTCTTAATAATTCAAATGCAAGGCGTGCATGGTGAATGTGTTCTATCCAAGTGTTGCTATAAATGAGAATATCATCAAAAAATACCCAGGCAAATTTACGAATATATTAGTAAAAGACATCATTCATGAGAGCCTGAAAAGTAGAAGGAGCATTTGTGAGACCGAAAGGCATTACCAAAAATTCAAAGTGTCCATAGTGGGTGCGGAAAGCAGTCTTCTCCACATCTCGAGGGTCCATGCGAATTTGGTGGTATTTCGAACGAAGGTCCAGCTTAGTAAAATACTTGGCACCATGAAACTCATCTAGTAACTCATCCACTACTGGAATAGGGAATTTGTCTTTCACCATCTTTGCATTTTACTCTCGATCGTCAACGCAAAACTGCTAAGTGCCATCATGCTTTTTTACCAGTAATATAGGTGCAGAAAAAGGTGACTGACTAGGTCGAATAATTTCTTAATTTAGCATTGCAGCACACTGTCGTTCAATCTCATCCTTCTAGAGGAATGGGTAGTGGTAAGGTCAGACCACTATTGGTGTCATCCCCAAAAGCAATTCAAGTCGTTGGTCTTGGCTCCTTTTTGGCGGTAGCCCTGTTGGCTCATGAAATAGGCCTTGGTAATCTATAAGTAATCTCTCCAGCATTGATTGTGGCGGCTGCTGGGCGTGAAGAGCATGTACCCTTGCTGTTGGCTCATTGGGTTTCCCACGCCAAATAATCCTTTTATTGTCCATGGTGAGGGCCATCGTAAGAGAAGAGAAATCCTAGAGAATCTATCCCAATATCTGTAACCAACGAACTCCTAACACCACATCAAAGCCTTCGAGAGGAATGACATAGAGATCAATAGTAAGAGGGGTAGAGTCAACCTGAATTTTACGTTGGCACAAACTCTAGGCCTCAGAACCTTTTCGCTATTAGCCAACAGCTACTTGCAACCCTTCGCGATGTTTGATTACCATGCCCAACTGTGTTGCCGCTACCTAACTGATAAAGTTATGGGTACTGCCCAAATCTACAAGCATCAAGATTGGGTAACCTTGAATTTGAACTTTAACTTGCATGGTTTGAGCATTCTTGATCCCTGTTAAGGCATGAATTGATATCTCAGGGTCAGGAGATGGACTTTCGTCATGTGCAACATCAAGATCATCCTCTGGGTTGGCGACCTCTAGCCAAAACAACCGCTTGCAACAATGTCCCGCTGTAAATTGTTCATCACAATTGTAGCAGATCCCTTAGTTCGTCGTTCCGCCATCTCTGCTATACTCAATCGACGAATCATGGAAGGAGAAGAATTCGTTCCACCATCCGGGATGTTGTGGGTTGGCGATCATTAGAAGATGGTATGGGTCTGGCAGTTGGCCATGCCCTGCGTGATTTAGTGCTCCTTTTAAACTTCAGTCGACGTTCGAAGGTTCTAGCAAGACTCATTGCTTCATCCAAATATGTGGGTTTTGCCAGCTCGATGTCAATTCGTAGTCGTTCGCTCAAGCTTGCTGTTAATATAGCAATTTGGTGGTCTGGAAGGATAAAATCTGTCCTTGCCAAAAGTCCTTAAAACTTCTCTAAATAGTCTTCAACAGATCCTTTCTGCTTTAGGGAAATTAATCCACCGATGGGGTTGTTAAGCAAATGAGGTCCCAACCGCATGTTGCAAAATTTTTAAATTCACTCCAAGATAAGTCTGGGTTGGACTCTTCTAGGTTCAAGAACCACAGTTGTGCCGCTCCAGTTAAGTGAAAAGATGCTAATCCAATCCATTCGTAGTCTAGAGTCTTCTGGTGGCAGAAAAATTGCTCACCACGAGATAGCCATTCCAATGGGTCGTCTTTCCCATCGTAGGAAGGGAATTCAAGCTTGGCATATCAAGGAACAGACCCTCCTTCGTTGTTGTACTTGTAGCCCTTCTGTCCGGTTTGTATTTGATTTTGACCCATAAATTGATTATTGCTGCTACTGCTTATTTGCTCTTTGCTTTGTTGCCTTGGTGGAGTTCGTCCCTAAGAAACACTATCAATTCGTGCTGATAATCCAACAATTTCCTTTTGAAACGCAGTCTAGAGCCTATTCTCCTGTTTGGCCATCATCTGTTGCATCATGCTCATCATCTTTTCAATTAGCATCTCGGATGACTGTTGTCTCTGATCCAAAATTGACAACATCCTAAGTTTGGGATCTAGTAACGGGGCGATGTCCTTCAATTTGGTTATGTTTTGACTTACATCGGTGGGGAGCTATGATGGCTAGTTCGGAGCTCGAACGGGGAGCTGCGCCTACCCGGATGCTAGAGAGAGAGAGAGAGCTGTCTATCTCTTGTAAAAATTGACTTTGATATATTCTATTGATAGAGGCTACTGCCTTTTAAATACATTCCGGTTCCTTTGAATGCAAAACACAATCCTTATAATTCATAATATAATTCCTAATTAGATACAAACTCTTAAATAAGACTTGACTCCTACTGAAATAATACCAATCAACTGTAATCCTACCAAAACAAGAAATAAAAGATCACATAGCAATGTTATCTGCTGCTTCGTTGGTCTTGGTTTGTTGAACGGCTGCAGCTTCCTTCTTCCTCTTCCTTTGATATGCTTTACCATAAAAAGAGTCCATGACAAGCGACTGAATGGACTGCCGCAGAGGTGTTTCATTAGAAATCAGTTGGTCTGCTTCAGTAAACATGACCGTGGCCCTCTGACCAATGGTCGTGGGAGGGTGCCGCACCGCGTTGAAGTATGAGTCATCACAGGCCTTCCACAGCTACCAACAAAGATAAATAAAGATGAATAAATTACCACATGACTCTTCAGAAGCCCCAGAAAAAGATGCAAGTTTTACTGCTGATTCCATCCTCGTTACAGTGTTGAAATGTGTGAAAACAAACGTGGCCCTAGCCCTTTCTGTCGCAACAGTGGGAATAAGGATTGTAAGAGCCACAACACCTGCAAAATGCGAAGAACTCATAAGAAAATTCAGAAGGGGGTTGGTGAAAAGAAATCGTGAAAAACAGAAGCCGCACTGAGAATTTGTGTTGCCGAGAAGATCCCAAGCAGCGGCCAACTGGCCAAAAAATAAGTATAGCATGAAGCACTAAGATTCCTCCGTACATAGCAACAACTAAATATTTTTGTCTCACATATACTGCCATTTTTTCCACCTGTGCCAAGAAGAATGATCACTGAAATCAGCAATGCGAGCAAGAAAACTACACTTGCTGTAACAGCCCACTGCATTAGATATGAAAAGGTAGGTATTGTTGTTAGAGGTCGTACACGATAAATTTAGTTCCTGAAGTATTAAAAGTGGCTAGGCTTCCTGGTTCTGTCAAATTCCAACGTGGGTTCTCAAGTATACCTGACCGACAATGTTGAACCTGCATCAAAGTTGTTTCAGCACACCGCAGAAGATGGACTATAGTGTTTCAATAACAAGTACATGATTCATACACAAGGCACATCATTGAAGAAACATTTTTATTCACTAGTTCATGTAAGAAAAAAATATATTATATAGAAGCATGAGCGCAATGCTAATGGCAAAAAAATCAGAACTTGAATGCCAAAGAAAATAAGGTTTTTGTCAATGATTCATAATTTTCATTTAGTTAACCAAATTATCTTGCACCAGAATCGAGCTTGGTACGAGCCAAACCAATTGAGTCACATTTAACTTTCCTACTCTGCAGACAAATGGACTCTGTGAAGAACTGTTGGTAACTTTATCAAACATTTAACAGCAGCACTAATTACCAGTACCATAAGTGTTTTTGTTTGTGCCATATGAAAGAGAATATTGTTTATAACTCTTTTCAGGCATGTTGTAACTCGTCACCGTATCTAATTATCTACTCTTTAATGTACTCAATTAATCAATCTGCAATTTAATACCATCATCTACCGTTCAATCCCCCACAAACAAACGTTTAATCACCGAAACATCAAGGAGAAGACTAGAAACTCAACTCCCCCACTAGAAAGGTCTAAATTTATCAAAAGCCAAAACAAAAAGGTCAGATATTTCACAACAAATAAAAAACAACATTATCAAGCCACTATCTCAGTCAGTAATTTAGTACTAATAGTACACAGTTGAACTGTGTCAACAACGTACGAAAAGATGTGAAAACAAAAAAAGAGTAAGGAAGATTAACAGCCAGTGAGCCAAGAGGCAAAGGGAGCCCAACGAGGGTCAGCAAGCTTTGCACTCCAAAAATAATGGCCACCAGAAGTTGAGTGCGAAAGCAAATCTGAGCCATTGCAAACCCAATAAACATGGTGAATCCACCCGCTACAAACCACCCATACTGAAACGAAACCGGTCCCCCAAAATTCGACCCAGTATTGTACATTGTGGTTATCCCGGTCAGCACTGACATGATCGAGAACGAAAAGGCCAAATCCGAGAACATACTGAAGCAAAACCAAATGGCCCATCCGGTCCCGATTCATTACCCGCGGTTAAGTGCCTATTAAAACGCAGAATTAAGGAAAGGATGGTGAACCAAGAAATGGGTTGGTGAGAGAATTTACGAAAGATCACTCTTTAGCTCTTGTTTGTATCAAAGCTCCTTGAGCCGCTCAGTGCCGGAGTCGACCAAACCGTTGCCCTTCTGGTCAGCGTACGAAGGTAGAACTATGTTTTTGTCTCTCCCATAAACCATGTCTACGAAAACAGAATATAATTTAGAAATAATCAAAACGGTTGATGGTTACCGCAGCGGGTTGATGGTTATAGAATAACACTTTTGTTTGGTATGACAAGCTTATCTCTCGGCCATGGGTTTGCTGAATTTGGGCGCAGTAGACCCCAGTCGATTACAAGATCCCAATACACAATGAATATTGTCGCGATCCAGCTGTTGCTGCAGTCAAGATATTCCAGTTCATTCATTGTTTAAATCATAACTTGTTCTCATGGCAACAGCGACAATTGCTGACAAGTATCGCAGCAAATTGATGCCTTGCCGCGAGTCTTTCTCTTCAAACAATCGGCGAAGCCACTGACAGGATTGCATATTATCAGTCAGGAAAAAGAACTTCAAATTCAGCAGCCGAAATTTTCTTACGAAGAAGAATTTTTCTTGAAAATATACCTTAAGAAATCGCATCCAATACGGGATCATTGCTACAACGAAGTAAAATACTTCATAAACATTGCTTCCTCTGAATGTGTTTGTCCTTCTTTTATAGTCTCCCCAACCGTAGTAACAGAGGTAAAATTCCAAATTTCTACAAGCTTGCACATAGAAACACAGATAAAATTAAACATTAATGATCATACATAACAATCAACAAGAAAATTGACATAAGGAAAGAATATTATGAAACCTGACTAGTAAGTTGGGAAACCTGCAGACAATGAAGATACGAATTTAAGATAATTATCATCCAAAATCGAGATTGATTTTTATGCTTGGTTAGAAATTCATAATCCTGTTACCTTGTAAAACGGAGCACATATACAGTGAAAAATTCATCCAAGTAGGAAATACCGGCTCGATCGGTACGAGATATTCAAAGGACAGATTGTTATAAGAATCAAAAGCTACAAAAGAAGCACAGTAACATAAGTATGAATAGAAATAATCAAAAGCAGAGGATATATAAAGGAATTTGATTGAGACAATTCATATCCAAAACATGAAAAAATAAATAAAGCAATGTGTGCAGAAGCTTACTGTGAGTAAACCCAATGGGACTAATTCTGTGAGAGCTTGGAAGCTATTAGTTCTGGGTTGCATCTCCATTTCCAAATCTTTCAAACCTTCGTTAAACACTCTGAAACCCTCTCTGAAGCATCATCCCTCACCACCATCAAAACCAACACAAACAATCAGGCCACCATCACCGAAACACCATCGCAACCTCCGGAAGCCCAGTGAAACCTGTGTCACAAACAACCAACATCTACAACTCCACCGCCACCATTGAAAATCATCATTCAATTTCAATCCCCTTAATCGACTTCACTTTAGAACTAATGAAAACAAGAGGAAGCAGGAAAAACAAAAAAAAAAAACAAAGAAGATAGTGAGGTTATTAGAGAGGAAAATGGATTTTCGATTGCCAAGAAGAATTGTCGCCAAAACAAAAGTTGAGAAAATGGTAGAGATTACGAAAGAAAAGAAGAAGGGCACGTATGAGAGACGCGGCGATAAAATGAGAGACACCTGATTTGCGGGGAATATACTACGAAAAGACAATTGTGCACATGGGATAGAGAACAAATGTTGCTAACATGTGGAGGACATAATGGTAAATCCACATGGAAACAGGTTGCAAGAGTTGCAAATGTGATTTGCCTTTCCATATACGTATACGTAAAGATAGATATAGGTATAGATATAGATATAAACTAATGCGAGATACGCGCTTCGTGCGCATAATTATTATTATGTATTGATTTGTCTCTTATAAAGTCGATAGAAATATAAAATTTATGTGAGTATAGATACAATGGTGTGAATATATGTACAAAATTATAAAAAAAAATTTGATTTTCTTTCTAAAATTTGTTGTTTCATATTTGATAAATGAATATTATTTATTTATATTATATATTTCAACGATAAAAAGGTAGATAATTTATAGTGAATATGGCAGTAGAAATATAAAATTTGAATTGTGATTTGTATAATATTTACTATATGTTACAAAATACTTTAAATGGTAAATGTGGTGAAAACCTGTAAAAGCTATTTCAACATTATTGGAAGTTGGCTCTATATAGTAGAATAACATAGGTATAGGATTTTGGGATTATAGGCTAAAATAATATAATCTAAATGAAAGCGTGTTTCTATAGAAAAATTAAAGAAATGGGTATTTTTTGTTCCAAAAAAGGAAAAGAATCGAAAACTACAGAAATAAAAAAAAATCATTTTTGCTTCCAAACAATACCATTGACTTCACAATACATTATAGTCACATCTTCTCAATCAACAGCCATGAGTAAGAGTGTTATCCATGGAGGTTGTGTGTGGTTAAGTCCCGAGAGTGATGGGATCTATGATTTGAAGCTAAGAACACATTGATCAGAGTGAAATTAAGCGTGTGGAGCTTTCTGGAAGCCATCTACGTGCATAGAAGGAGCATCTACTCACGTTGAGCGTGATTCAAGATGGTTTATGGGTGTTTCAAGCCGTCTACGTGCATTGTAGGGAGTTCTGTGCATTTAGAGCATGATCTGTGTATGAACCGTGAGCTGGTTTAGCCGTCAACGTACGCAAAAGGAAGTCTACGCACGTTGATCAGGCACAATGTACGTTGATATTGGTATGACGTACATTGATAATGGATTTTGGAAATATGAAGTTTTTGGATGTAATTCTGACCCCGTCTACGTGCGTTGTACACGTAGTACGCAAGTTGTTCTTCGTCTGGGAATGAACCGTGGGTTCTTGAGCCATCTACGTGCGTTGTAGGAGGAAACTACGCACGTTGATGTTGATTTGGATTGAGCTGAGAGTGTTTGAGCACCGTCTTCGTGCGCTGCTGAAAGTATCTACGCACGTTGATGTTCTTCTGCATGCGTAGATGATGAAGAAAGCGCGTTAATGAGGCCATAAATGCTGAAAATGAGTGAAACGTTGCGTTTTGCTGAGATGGGTTTATAAATACCCCTCATCCGACATTCGTCCGTCATTCGTCATTTTCACTCTCCTCCATTTCCAGATCAATTCTCTGACTTCGTCCTTGCTCTCCCAATGTTCCTAAACATCTCTAGAGGTAGGATCAAGCTTCTAACCTCTTCATTCCGTCAGTTTGATGCTTCAGATTTCTGGGTTTCATTTTGGTCCGATTTGATTTAGGGTTTCTGATTTTGGGTGATTCGGTTGAGATGGATGCTGGAGGTTGTTTGAGGATTATTGTTTGAGGTAAGATCGTCCTTCCATTCCTCTCATTTCATCACTTTCATGCACTAATCCCAGAATCCCCTTTTTGGTCGAATTTGCATCTAAGGTTCGGATGATGATGTTTCTATTAGAATGATTGTTGGAAATAGTTATACTATGATTGTTTGAGGTTAGAGAAACCTAGATTAAGCTTGAGTTTGAAATATTTGTTGAGTTACAAACCGGGCTAGGGTTTGGTTTGGGTTTGTGAAGATTTTTGATGATTTTGAGTTGTTTGGTGAAACCAATCATAGATTCAAGTTTCAGAGGTTGATTAGAATTTATTTTGTGTGGTTGGAATCACTGGGTTTTGATTGTTATGAATTTTTGGTACTGTTGGGAATCATTTTTCTGCCGCAAGAGCATTTGGATTTTGATGGAAATAGAATTTCAGACAATGGCCTAGGTTGGTTCATTCATTGCATTGCATACATATTTAGTAATGCCACAATACATTATTTGACTCTGATGTCAAAATCTTTGTTTTCAGCTCTGTTTAGTTTCCGAGACGACCATTCATTCACTAGTGGACTACTACTGGATTATTAGTTCGACATCCAGGTGAGTGGATAGTAGCTTCAGACACATAGGTTGTGTCTCCTAAATTTATATGTTTTGATGTATATGATTTCTGTGATAAACTCGGCTATGGAAAATAGTTTGGGATGTTTTATATTTTTTCGGACAAAATGTTTTGATTTGGGCATAAACACGTATTTGGTATTAAGTTTTCAGTCTTCTGAAATTTGATATGATTTTCTAAATAAGTATTTCCATGAAAAGTATTTCCGTCTGAAAAGATATGTTTCAGAACTAAATATTCAGTACTTGGAAATCTGGTATGATTTTCAGTAATAAGTATTTCCGTTTGAAGTAAGGAACTTGTTTAGTATTTGGAAATGTTTTCCATTCAGTATATGCTTTTGAAAGTGAGAAAGATTTGATAATGATTTGTTTGTTCTGTGTGTTGCTTGCTTGGCTTTAAATATGATTTTATAAGTTTTCAGAATAAATATACTTTTGAGGTATAACTATTCCGTGATTTGGGACACTCAGTTACGGAGAGGCGTAGCCTATGATATACCATTGGTCAGTTATATCCAGTTACCAGGGTTGGCGGTAACCCATGTGTCTTGAGAAAGCATGCGATGTCAGTTATATCCAGTTACCAAGGCTGGTGGTAACCCGTGTGTTTAGCGTAAGCACACGAGGTCAGTTATATCCAGTTACCAAGGTTGGTGGTAACCCGTGTGTCTAGAGAAAGCACACGAGATCAGTATACATCAGGTGGCGTTGCCACACCAGTTTACATCAGGTGGCTCAGTCTACATCAGTTCAGTTCTGTCCTGATCAGATATTCAGTTAAACTGCAGTTTTTGGACAAGAGTTTTCAGAACAAGTACTATGTTTGGTTTTTCAATTCTGTTATTTTAAGTAAATATTTTCAGAGAAAATGTTTTATCCAAGTTTGTTTTGGAAAGATAAGTATTTCTTTTGGTTATCTAAATCACCTTCTTAACGTGGGTGTTTATTGTTGTGGCCTTGTCTGTGAAGGTTTTTCGAAATGAAATTTCTGAAATGCTACTATAAGTATTAGTGTGTATACATATGTATAAGGGTATAATTGCTTGTGTTAGTTTTCGAAAGGGTTTTCAAAACGTTTTGTGTGAGACTTGTAGCCGTCCTAAAGTGTTATTTCTCACTGGGTTCTCACCCCATTTCTTTTCTTGTTTATTTCTGTTTCTTTATTTCAGGTTCTACTGGTAGCATGTATCCAGGTTTTCATGCTCAGTGAGGTGCCTTTGTTTGCAGTGAGTGCCCTATTGTTCGGGCTAATCATCAGTATGTTAGATGCTCCACACCGGATAGTGGGTTATGACCTGTATTTTTGTTTGATAAAATATATATTGGTTTTACCAATTTCCTCTGAATATATTTTTTGTTTTGTATTTTTTTTTTGGATTTATATTCTATTATTTCCCAAAAGGGTTTTATTTAAATAATTATTTGTTAAATAGTTTTATTTGATTAATAAGAAAATGAGTAAGTTTTGTTTTCTGAGGCTTGTGCGAGATGGGTCGGGCTCTCATACCTCGTACGCCGGTCATAGTCTGATTTCGGGTCGTGACAGTAGGGGACCAAGAGGACTATAAAAACAGCTCTTCCACACTATTTTGAGCATCTTTTAGATCAAGAAACACTCACCACCAAAGCTTGAAAGAAGAAAGAAGAGGAGCCAAGGGGAAAATGAGGTTCTTTAAAGAGACCTTTGGTCTTAGAAAGGAATCCTCCTCATCTCTTGCTTTTCATTTCTTATTTTTATTTTGGTAAAGTTGTTTTTCTTCTAGAGGTTAGTGTTTTTTTATTTTCTTTAAACAATGGTAGTTTAGGATTCTACTTTGGATGTTGACTTGTAAGTTTTGATGAATACTTGCTAGATTTATGAATGAGTCTTGTGTTTTATATTCAATATTTGAAGTTTGATTTATAGGTATTGTGTTTTATGTTCTCTATTTGAATGAATGCTCTTGGATTTGATTTAATGGCTTGTCTTAATTTACTTATGTTGAGCTTGATCACATTGATGGTAGTTTTGATAAACTTAGTTGATGGATCGAGAGATGAAGGA
>CAODLS013492679.1:0-10266 GCA_948243855.1 Flueggea neowawraea | reverse complement strand
ACCAACGTCTATTTATAGCAGTGGATTGATAAGAGAACATTAACACCTCAAAACATTCCTCATAATGACTGTAATGTTTTGGTTACGATCTTAAATATATTAAGTGGGTTTTATTACCCATGTCATATCAATTGCTCCCTATTATTTTCTTCGGAATTTTCAGAAATTAGAGTAAGGAACTTGAAATATTCTCTAGAGGTTTTTTTACAATTATTTTTCTAATCTAGGGGTGCTTGCTCATTTTCTCGCAAAGTTCACTTCCTCATGAGGTTCAACATCTTGACTCCACCTCTCAGAGTTCGTCATCTCTTCAGGAAGTTCACCTCTCTGTGAGTCTCAACATCTCAACCCCACCTCGCAAAGTTCGCCATCTCCTTAAGAAGTTCACCTCTCCGTGAAGCTCAACATCTCTTCCCCATCTCGAGGAGTATGTCATATCTTCAAAAAGTTCATCTCCACAGTAAGTTCATCTCCCAAGGAAGTTCACTTCCTCGTGAGATTCAACATCTCGGCCCCACCTATCTGAGTTAGTCATCTCCTCAGAAAGATCACCTCCCTGTGAGGATCAACATCCCGACCCCACTTCGCAGAGTTCGTTGTATCCTCAGGAAGTTCACCTCTACGTGAGACTCAACATTTCGACCCCACCTCGCGGAGTTCGCCATATCCTCAGGAAGCTCATCTCCTCAGGAGGTTCAACTTTTCCTCGAAAATTTTGCCTCCTCGGGAGGTTCATCATTTCCTTGGGAAATTTATTATTTTAACTCCACTTCGCGAATATCATCTTCACCATGCTGATGTTCAACATTTCCTCAGGAAGTTCACCTCATCGGGATGTTCAACATTTTCTCAGGAAGTTCACTTCCTTGGGAGGTTCAACATTTCCTCAGGAAGTTCACATCCTCAGGAGGTTCAACATTTTCTCGGAAAGTTCACATCCTCAGGAGTTTCATCATCTCCTCGGAAGGTTCACCATTTTCTTGGGAAGTTCAGCATTTCCTCGGGAAGTTCACCATTTTAACTCCACTTCATGATGATCATCATCTTCATCATGCTGATGTTCAATATTTTCTCGGGAAGTTCACCTCCTTAGGAGGTTCAACATTTCCTCGAGGAGTTCACCATTTCCTCGGGAAGTTCACCTCCTTAGAATGTTCAATATTTCCTCAGGAATTTCACCTCCTTTGGAGGTTCAACATTTCCTCATGAAGCTCACCTCCTCAGGAGGTTCAACATTTCCTTGAGAAGTTCAATATTTCTTCGTACAGCTCACATCCTCAGGAATTTCACCTTCTCGGAAGGTTCAATATTTCCTTAGAAAATTCACTTCATCGGGAGGTTCATTGTTTCCTTAGGAGGTTCACCTATTCGGGAGGTTCAATATTTCCTTAGGAATTTCACCTCCTCGGGAGGTTCAATATTTCCTCTAGAATTTCACCTCCTCGGGAGGTTCAATATTTCCTCTGGAGATTCACCATTTCCTCATGATGCTCACCTCCTCGAGAGGTTCAACATGTCCTCGAGAAGCTCACCTCATTGGGAGGTTCATCATTTCTTAAAAAATTTCACCTCATCGGGAGGTTCACCATTTCCTCGAGAAGTTCGTGATGAGGTTCGAACTAGTATCAATTGTTTTTTACTGCTCTTATTCATGTGCTTTTCTTTTCTGCACTTGTATGCATCGTTTCTCCCCAATCACATGGCCAAATGACTTTTTGGTCAAGTGATTTTAGTGGATTCTTAGTGGTAGTAGGAGTTGCTCGCTTGTTAAGCATGAAGTAGAAAAACTATTGCGTGTTCCCATGACAATATCACTTGGGGTTTCACTTGCCACAGACCTTAGCGAATAAGCTATTGCGTGCGTTAATAAAAATACCATGTGGGGTTTCACTTGTCACACGTCTTAGTGAATAATCGGTCGCGTGCGTTTATGACAATACCACTTGGGGTTTTACTTGCCACACGTCTAAGCAAGTACACTGTAGCATGCATGACAACACCACTTAGGGTTTCACTTGTCACTCATGTGCGATGTTCAAGTTTTCACTACATGTGTTCTACAATGAGGGCTCGGTTTCTCACAAGCTTCGTGCTCCATTGTCACATCGCAATCTATCTTTTCATCGCTTGGTGAGAGCTCGATTTCTCGCAAGCTTTTCTACTCACTTTACGTTTTTGTTATGTGAGAGACCGATTACTCGTAAGCTTTTCTACTCACGATTTAGTTATTTTCCACATGAGCTCGATTACTCGTAAGCTTTTTTTACTCACGATGCATCCTAGTGGTCTCAAGATGGTTTTTGTGCGTTTTTTGTGAGGAGCAAATGCTCTGATTCACTCTTATTCGTGTGATTTTCTTTTCTACACTTGTATGCATCGTTGCTTCCCAATCATATGGCCAAATGACTTTTTGGTCAAGTGATTTTGGTGGAGTCTTAGTAGTAGTAGGAGTTGACTCGCTTGTTGAGGATGAAGTAGAAAAACTATTATGTGTGCCCCTGACAATACCATTTGGGGTTCCACTTGCCACAGACCTTAGAGAATAAGCTATTGCGTGCATTAATGACAATACCACGTGGGTTTCACTTCCCGCAGACGACGCCAATTATTGTGGACTATGTCCGCATGCTATGCCCATCCACTGAGATATTGCTCACTCTGGGCGCATGGGCCCTCATGATTTTGTCACTGAAAAGGCGCCTAGT
Organism: Flueggea neowawraea; assembly: GCA_948243855.1. Classification (NCBI taxonomy): domain Eukaryota; kingdom Viridiplantae; phylum Streptophyta; class Magnoliopsida; order Malpighiales; family Phyllanthaceae; genus Flueggea; species Flueggea neowawraea. The sequence continues at coordinate 7,561 of CAODLS013492679.1, read as the reverse complement.
GATTTGAGGGAGGAAAGTGCTTATAAGCGACCATTAACTTCGACTCCTCGATGTGGAGCATGACACTACAATAGTCCCCCAGTCGAGGTTAAGGGGCTTAGGAACATAGCTTTTAGCCTGACGACTTTTTGCTCAGATTCCCACAGATAACGTCAATTGTTGTTGCCTCGAAAAATGAACAACAACAATGTTGAAAATTTGAGGAATTTGGGAATCGTGAACGTCGCCTTGTGGCCTGAAAACACAAGAAACGATAAGGTCGGAATGCTCTCCGGGGGAGTCTCTGATACTCAAGTCAGTAAAAAATTATGTAGAGTATCAGTAGGAGTAGAGAATAGAGCATATCTCGGCAAGTGACCACCAACGTCTATTTATAGTAGTAGATTGATAAGAGAACATTAACACCTCGAAATGTTCCTCTTAATGACTGTAACATTTCGATTACGATCTTAAATATATTAAGTAGGTTTTATTACCCATGTCATATCAATATTATTTCTCCCTACATCCATAACATATATGAAATGATTTGACAGAAAAATAAAAGGTTAATAACTAAAAATAATATAATTTTTTGGGTTTGTTTAAAAAAGTAATTTGTTCTGTATTAAACGTATAACTTGTAATAATTTTTGTAAATTATGAATAATAAAAATTGATGATAGTATACATTTTTTTATTTTATACGTATGTAGTAAAATTCCATTTTAACCTTTTTTTAATTCAAAAATTTAAATAAAAAAATGAGAATAAGAGTAAAATTATAATTGCAACCTAATAATGCATTTAACATTAAGTTTGAGAAACATTGTATAGTATATGCTCAATGCTACTAAACAAGCATATTTGGTAAGTTTGTAATATGTTATGTACTCTTCATGCTAAACAAGTCCCAAAGAAGAGAAAAATATAAAGTATATGTAACATTAGCCTACGTAAGGCCTTTTTTTTTGGTTAAGCAAGGCTTATTTGTTTAAGGTGTATATATATTCCAAAAAAATATGTCATGCTTTTTTTAAGTCTTTTTTGCATTGAAGATTGCTCTTCAACTTGCTGCTCGTTATGCACAAAAGGAATGGTGTAATTTGTACTGATGACTTGTGCTAATATAAAACAGCTTTCCCTGTGGAAAAAAAAACTCAAATATAGTCAGGTTTATGGAAAAAGGAAAGTAAAATATGTGTTTGTCAAAAGTACATTTCTTAATTTTTTGGTTAACTTGTTAAATAATTAAGAAAATAAATAAAATAGTTAATTTGTTGTTTATACTCGATGTTGAATGATATCCAAAATATATGAACAGCACAAAGATTTATTTTCAAAAGGTGATACCAAATTCTCAAAATTTTAAATCCCTGAATTTTGAGACGTTTCCAAAGACTTTAAAATCTACAAACCAATCCATCCCATGCTCACCCTTACTTCAGAAAATGAGACTGAAATAGCTTCGAAGTAGGCTCATTCATTTGCGCCAAACACGTCCCAAATTCCATATGAAGGAGAGAAACAACTACCATTTCCATAACACTCTCAACGACTATATGATTAGTGCTTTAAATGATTTACCATGAATAATGAAACAAACAACCACCCAAAAAAAAAAAGTATACAAACAATACCAAAGGTTTTTTTTTAGGTCTTCAAAATATTACAATTTATATTATAAAAAAACGTGTCACTTTTAATCATCTGTTCAAACCTCACTTGATTTTTGTTTGTTTCAAGTTAAACTTCCCTTATAATTTCTAAACATATTATCTTTACAAGATTGATATTGAAAATGACAAAAATTGTCTCCATTATATTGATAATGAATGTGTCTTTAAAGATGAAATGGGAAAAAAAAAATAGGTCTTTCTTGGTATAGGGAAGGTAGAGGAGAGGAAGTCACGTACCTTGACGTGTTTGTTAACAATCTTTATAGTTATTTCCTTAGATACAAGGGAAGTTAATTCCCCTAGGGAAATAAAAATTTAAGACCTCCCAAAGGATTTTACTTACCTATGTGTGAAAAGAATATTTAGTTCTCACTCTACCCTTCTTTCTTATTTTTCTTTAAACTAAGATTGAGTTCCATTAAACATAAATAAAACATTAAGTACACCATACAAATGCGGTAGAGATCGTAAAGGGTTTTTAACACATATACTTCTCTTTTCAAAACTAATTATAGATAAAAACACCTTATACACCCTCTTTCATATATAGACAATACTACAATACTATTTACAATTGAAGACAAATTCAACAGATGTGAGTGTCCTCTAATTAAGGAGAAAAAAAATGGAGATGTGCTAAATTAAGGGAAGCCCATCCCTAAAAATTTGGAGAAACATTCATAAAAACGTAGCCTTTTTTTTAATACAGTTTGAATAAACATCCCAAAACAAAACGTAATTTTGTTTCCACAAAATTAGCAAAAAAATCAAATTAAAAAAAATGTTTTAACATTACAAACATGCATATTTTAAGGAATTACATTTGAATAAACATCTAAATCAATTATCAATATATATATATATAGGGTATATTTGTTTATTATTTACATGGGTATTAGTTTTTCTCTTTTGAATTTTTTATTTGAGATATAATTTGTCAAATTTGTAGCCAAATATTACAGGAATATCCATTGCTGATATTCATTGTTGTATTATTGTTTGATTATATTTAATATAAATATTTATTCATTATGTGTATTATTATTATTATTATGTGTAATATTTATTATGTGTATTACATGAAGTCATCTCAGAACTATGAATATACTAATACTGATATTCTTAATATATTATTTTATTACAAAAATATATATATTATCCTGTAACATATTACTAAATTATCTCAAAATATTATATAAATTGAAACAATAATATTAATATTAAATAAATAATACTCTTATAAACATTAATAAAAACTGTAAAACAAAGTCAAACTTAAAAACACAGTAATGCTTCAAACACGTCAATTTTAAATATACTTATAATAATAAAAAAATATTAGTATCAGAAAAATATAAGTATAACAAATTTAACTCACACTATAATTTCAATATCATCTGAATATATCACAATTACAACAACTAAAACCAAATATCATCCACATATCATCTGAATATACCCATTTGCAAGCAGCAAAAACCCACAAAATCTAATGTCAAACCGGCGCCTCCATGTCCTCCATCTCCACCTTCATCTCCTCCTCCCTTTCTCCCTCTGTAATCTCTCTCTCTCTCTCTCTCTCTCTCCTCTTCCTTCACCTTCCGCGACCCACCATCCGTAAAATGTATTGCCAAACCGACCCCTTCCTCTCCTGCTGGCTCCTCAATGTCCTCCATCTCCTCCTCCGGTCGCCTTTCCTTCCCTCCATCTCCTCCTCTTTTTCTCCCTCTGTAATCTCTCTCTCTCTTTCCTCCAAATCTGCTTAGAACCAAACACAACAAAACCTAAATCCTAATATTCAAAACCCAGTCGATTAACTACCACCACCGTTACTCTAGAAGATACAATCATTGAGGAGGAAGAAAGAAAATCGAAGAATCAATTAAAAAAAGAAAAGAAAGGAAGATGTGCAGAAAAGAGATGGGGTTTGGGTTCGATTTAATGTTGATTTTAAAGAACGGAGTTGAACGACATGGTTGTTGTCGAGATTTATTGGATGATCAAAGACAGTGGGAGAGAAAGACGAAGAAGATAGAGACGGGAAAGAAAGTCGAAAAAAGAGAGGTGTGAGTGCAGATGAAGAGAGGAAAAAATAAAATAAAAATAACAATGATTGATTTTTTATGTTGGTGGGTTGAAATTTTTACGTAACTTAATTGCAAACAAAAAACGTGGCGATAAAAAAGGAGTGATATATAGCCATGATTTAGTTACTAAATGTCTCTATAGTGTCTAAAAGTGAAATTAGATTCAATAATTGTTTTTAAGTGCAAATAGTATGTCTTATTATGAAATATATTTCAAATCACCTGTATGAGAGCAATTTATTTGTAAAAAGCTCACAGGCTGTAATTTCCACAGAAATAAAACTTACTCAACCTAACCTAAATAAGGATTGTAAATTTGCTAAATGGCAATAGTCCCTCATACAACTAAAAACATAAATTTAAAATTACAACAAGTCGAGATCCGGGAAATCAAACATTACCACTGCAAGGAGATAAAAATTGGCATCGAATCCCCGAGGATGCAAGAAACATAGGCGAGGAAAGGTTGATGAAGAGGAAATCAATCTAATGGAAACAAATAAAAAATAACGCACTACCTCTCCAAATAGATTCAAAAACAAACCAACAGACAATCACTCCAAAGAAACCACACCTCTAAGAGACCCAAAATAATCGGATCTAAAAAAAGAAAAGGAGAAGAAACAAAAAGAAAGGAATAGATAGAGGAACCAAAAGAAAGAAAAAAAAAATAAAGAAAAAAAAGGAGTGCTGGATTGGTTCTTGAGAAATAACTTTCTTAAAAATTGATTTTCCTGAAAGATCAACCAAACCTCACTAAGTAAGTTATTTCTCCAACTTCCTTGAAAAATGATTTTTCACGAAGACGAATCAAATAAGCCCACACTATAGATAAGTTACTTCCGTAGAATTTACTAGTATCTTTATCTTTTTTCCGAAAAGTTGCAATTCCATAGTTTACTCACAATGGAGCAATACTTTATTTTTTATTTTTTTTATAAGTGAAATTTATGACGGTTCTTGAGGTTTGATATATTATTTATTTCGGTCTCTATTAGTTTTAAAATAGTTATTCTGATCCCTCCGTTTAACACTGTTAGTTAAATATAACCGGTTACGTCAGATTTTCTAACGTGGCACATGAAACCTACTAATTTTTAAAATTTAATGACAAAATAGTCCTCTTTCTCTGCCCAATTCTCTTCTCCCTCTCTCTGTCCTTCCTCTATTACTCTTCTTCCTCCTCCACCTCTACACACCTAGTTACCACCCATTAAAAACCGACACCACCCCTTCCACCACCATTCTATTCATCTTTTTTACCACCACCACCATTTTCCTCCACTCTCAAAACAAAAAATCAACCCAAAATTAAAACATGTTTCTCCTCCAACTCAAAAAAACCCTCTCATCAATCAGATCTCTCTCGTCTCTCATCTCTCTCCAATCCTTCTCTTGTCTTTCTACCACCACCACCGTTTCATCAAAATATCTGAGCCTATACAAAAAATTAAGGACAAAAAGTTTAGCATCAAGATTGAACAAAACCAATTCGTCGTCTCACTTTCCATCGCCACCATTGTCAAAATCAAATCCAGAAACACATTTTTCTTTCTCATAGTCCAAGCCCAGAATGTAATATCCCGTCCGTTTAAGCTATATTTCCCATAGCGATGGTCGTTGATGCTCTATCAGGATGACCATGTGTGGGTTGTGGTTGCTGAATCTTGAGAGTAGCGAGTTTTGAGAGTGGATAACTCAAATTAGTGAGAGACATAACTCGAGTTATGTGACCCTATACAACTCGAGTTCTCTGAAACTATAACTCAAGTAAGTCGAGGTCCATATAACTCGAGTTAACTCTTGTATAACTCGAGTTATCTGCGTAGAAATGGAACGATGCGTTTCAGTGTTCTTCGTCCTTAAGAAGCCCAACCTACCAGAATTCGGTCATTTACTCCACTTCTCTCTGTCCAGAAGCTCTCAAACTCTCTCAAGTTGTTCCTCAACACTTCCTTTGGGTCTCTCGAGATAAGATTGAGTTTCTAACCCTTTCTTTCCTCATGATTTTTGCAAGATTGTGCATATTAGGGTTTTGGAATAAAATGGGTATGAATCACTTCGGTTTTAGGCGATTTTGGGTGATTCTTAGTTGTTTGGCTGGGTTTGAGTGTAGATTCATGTGTAGGAAGTTTATTAGAGTCTATGCATTTTGTAATGATTTTTATCGGTTGCTTTGAGTGATTGATCGTATTGAGTAGTCTAGGTAAGTGACTTACTCGAGTAAGCATTTTGCCCAACTCGAGTAAGTTAATCCAGGATTTACTCGAGTTATTTCATGACTAACTCGAGTAAATTGGACCATATTCAACTTGAGTTAGCCTCTGACTAACTCGAGTAAACCGTGGTTTTGAGAGACCAAATCGTGACGTTTCGTAAATCACGATTTCTAGGAGTTCGGGATAGAATTTGGGGATTCTGATTTATGGATGTCCAGTCAGCATCCCCCAACAGCCTTCAGGGACTTTCGTAATTTGTCGAGTCTCGGGAACTAAAATATAATTTTATACTGATCGGAGACCAAACTGTAATTTTACGTGGATTGTATATTTTGGGTTAAGGATGATGAATTCACTCTCGATATATTTTTAGTGACTCTGAGGGGTCTACATTTGCATTTGCATGCCATACATCAGTACCGCCACAGTACCACATATTGATATTTGTTCTGTCCGTATCTGTACAGTTCAGTGTGCTTGCCAGCAGGAGCAGTCACCCACAAGAGGTGTTTGACTGGATTCGCAGCTTTGGATACCAGGTGAGTGAAATAGCAGCTTCAAACACATAAGTTGTGTCTTCAAAATTAAGTATTTTATTTTTGATATGTCTGGCTATGACATAAATTTTGACTAATAAGTATTGGGTTAATTAATAATCTGGGCATACGATTATTAATAACCAACGTTTTGTTATGAAAAATATAAGTTATATATTGGTGTATATATATATATATAAGAGGATTTTGTAAATGATGGCATAATAATAACTCTGATATGCATGACTGTATGGAATACTATGTATGTATCACTATGATATGGGGACACCTAGCTACGGAGTACGTAGCCTTTGGTATACCAATGCTCTGTCAAGGCCTTAGTCACCAAGGTAATTGGGTGACCGTATATCCGACCAGATATACACGTTTTTTGAGCAGTCTAGTGGCGGAGTTCACACTGCTATTTCTCTGTCTGCTCTAGTCTCGTACTATAAATGCACAAGTATATATATATCGTCTGAATGCATATTGTATGTTATGATGCGAACGTTTTGGTAAAACGAATTTCAGAAAATGTATTATGTATATAGTGTGTATACTATATGATATATATATATATATATATATATGTGTGTGTGTGTGTGTGTGTGTGTGTGTGTGTGCGGTATTTTGAAAAAGGATTTCAAACCAGTCTTTGTGAGGCACGTATAAGGCGGTCTAACGTGATGTTTCCTCACTAGAGATTCTTACCCTTTTTTCTTTCGTTGTCCATTGTTATCCTCTTTTACAGGTGACATTATTGGATACTCAGCATCTGACCTATATCTCGATCCTAGCAAGGCACCCTTTTGACTATAGTGAGTACCCTCGTTCGGACTCTACTTAGTTCTATCATATAGCTCTACATTGGACTATTGTTGGGATAGTAGACTACACTTTTTATTGTATTTTGGGATATTTATTTTATTTTTAACGATGATTTCTATTTTACTGATATTTTTCTATATTGTATATATATATGTATTTATTGATATTTATATATATATCAGTACTTTGAGGCTTGTGCGGGATGGATCGGGCTTTCAAAGACGATCCGCCTC
>CAODLS013492419.1:0-11868 GCA_948243855.1 Flueggea neowawraea | reverse complement strand
TTAATGCATCAACAACCTTGTCCATGTACAATGGTCCCACCCTCTCGTTAGTAACCACAAGAACCCTCTTTCCATGCACATGCCTATAATAACCAAACACGAATCAACACAAAACAAACCAAACAACAAAAAGAACAAAACGTCAGAGAGGAAAACAAAAATTCCAATACTTTTGAAGCGGGTGGGGTTGGTCCAGAAGACCCGATCCAATATAAATTGGGTAGCTCCGGTTACCCAAATCGACCTCAACAATCGTTGGCGCTTTAGGACCCGCTTCGCGAATAGACTGATCCATAACCGCGCTGCTAGCTGCTACCCTAAACGACGTCGTCGGGGTCGCGGTAAGCGCTGAGAGGCCAAGCCGTTTCAAAGGGAGTGAGGTTTGGACGGGGTTTTGGAAACGGATGTAGAAATCGAGGAGGTTTTTGGGTTTCAAGGGGGAGGGATTGGAGGTGGAAAGCGAGAGAGAGAAAGCGTTGGCGGCGTTGGAAGCCATACTGGTCGGGTGGGATTGGAAGGCGGAGTTGGGTATGTGGGAGTGGTTTGGTATGGCATTGTGGGAGGCGTGCTTACTTTGTTGAAGAAGAAAACGGAGACAGAGATGTGGTAGGTGAATGGAGGGAATTGGGGATGGGCGTTACTTGACCCGACTTTTAGGTCCGCTATGAATTACGGGTGGGTTTTCTTCTCGCGAGAAATTGCCACCTGTATTCTTGTACCACAATGACCCTTTTAACCTTCTTTAAAACAATAATAGTATATATTAAAATTTAACAAATTATAAATTTTCAAAAATTTAATTTCAATTGTTTAATTGGTTAATTCAATCCAATATAGCATATTAAATCTGTATAACATTTCTATGTGATGTGCGGTAATTCGAGTTCAAACCACTTACAAACACCAATTTTTCTCAATTAAGCATTTTCATGAATAAAATTATGGGGAATAAAAGGTCTAGACCGAGCAATATTTCAGTGATAGGTACGAGAATTGTCAAGAAAGATCATCCACAACGCAATACTATGTTCACTTCACCGAATTTGGGAAATAATTTTTCTTTGGAAAGTTTGATGGTAACTGAATTTGGCGGCCATTATGTAAATTTCGTAAGTCTTTGAAATTGATGTAAATTTCATAAGTTAAGCACCAAAAGGTCAGCTTGCTCAGAAGTTTGATGTTGACCTTAAACAGATGCACAAATAGTTTGTGTTTACAGGAAATTATGGTTCAGGAATTGCAACAGGAAGATTAGCTAATGATTTTCAAACAACAGAATTTCAAATCATTGATTGAAATGATGCGATAGATCGGTTTGTAAGGTACAAAACATGAGTGACAACAGAAGTTACAGATAACCAAGTCGCAGTTAAGATTTTCTGATCAAGGATACAACCAAACTAACATGTTCCACTTCTTTTGTATCAATTGCCATGATTTCACTGAACTTGTCAAATAAACGATCCATGATTTCTGCCCCAAAATGACTACGAATCATGGATTCATTGACTGCTCTTTCCCATATTTGTAGCAGTAGTTGCCCTGTCACACTTCACTCCTCCATTACAACCGTCCCATGGGATTATAATTGGCACTAGACTATCAACTGTAGTTGATCCTTCTTTCTCTACCTCAGCTTTGATTTCCTCTATGTATGGTTCGTCGTATGGCGTGTTATAGGTATCCAACTTTTCTTCTTCGATAAGTCCCTGAATTAATGAAGTAATGATCCGTGCAATGTTGTCATTGCGATCTGAAAAGGGTATATGTGGCCGACAAAAAAGTACGTACCCCTGAAACCAAATCCTGGAACGCCTGTCCTAAATAGTCCCACAGTAAGCAGCTTTCATCTGGGGATGGATCTTCGAGTAGTCTTCCCCTGAACATCAGAACCATTCTTCCTCCTCATGCTACTTCTTTCGAACGTGCCTTGAGAAATGAAGAAAAGTCCCTCTGAAATTGACTTACATAAGCTTTTATCACAGTTGGTGAACTTGTCTTTGAAATGAATATCTTCCCTTTGTTTATCAGTGGACATGTTTTGTTTGTCAACTCTGGAGATACCTATAAATAATCACAACATAACTAAATCAAATTTGATTTTGAAGAAAGAGAGAATGAATGAAAAGATCCTTGGTTTCTTGGGGAAAAAAGGTTGTCTAGAGCAAACCTGAGAAAGCCAGTGAAGACTAGAACCTGAATGCACAAAATGCAGGCTGTTTGATGGGAAAAGCCTGCCATAAAAAGGAACCAGGAACACCATAAACATAAACTGGCCCAAAACCTGACCCGTTATCTGCTGTCATTTTCTCTTGACAAGCTGACAAGGACCTGAAAACAGTGTTGAAATCATTTCCAGGAAGATCATTCAAGAACACACAAAAATTTGGAGCTGTTCGACCTACTTCATAGCATCTTCTGTAGACTATACTTGTGATCTCAGAAAGTGGAAACAAAGTGTTCGGTCCTAAAGAACATCCTAGGTTTGCTATATTGAGTTGTTCAGGTAGATTGGTCTCGCATAAATCTAGCACTGCCTCAACTAGTAGTGGTACTGTCTTTGACAGATATGCACTCTACAAAACAAAAAAAGAGAGAAGATAATAATAGCAGGAACAGCTGAGACTTTATCAGAATAACCGATTAAAAGCGTTACCAAGTCAAGTTGCGTTGGCTTGTAATCAAGTGGGTCACCCAATAGTTTATACTAGAGTATTCAAAAACGTCAAGAAGTTGTGAAGTGAGGAAGCTGTGATTTTGAGTTATTGGCATAGCTCTCCTAATCCAACCCTCCTTTCATACGAATCACATGTTGCAGTTCTTTACCCTCTTTCTCCATTTCTTCCAGTGTTTAACACCATCTAAGTCTGGTTCTGGTCTATCTAAGTTGTAACTTGACAGAGTCGAGTACTAAGACAAAAAGCGATACATTTGTCTTCTCTGAATTTTCAAAAAGAAGATCAGATAATAAGTTGCTGTGTTTTTGTTGGCACTAGTAATAGCGACTTTGGTCTTGTCCTCGGATTCATCGCTGGGTGCAGCACTGCATAAAATAAGCTGGCATCTTTGGATTTCTGAACTTGAGAACATAGAACATGACACGTTACATTAATAGTTACATGCCAACATGGAACTGCTTAGCTCACACATGATTACATTCTCTTATCCTTAGATGTTCATATCTCTATATCTCTAATCAATGATTGGTCTTTGCTTGTTTTGGTAATTAACGGCTAGTAATGATGAAGAAACACCAAAACAAAGACGTGTTCAACGACCGACATGAACAACACCTATCATATTTCAATTAAAAAAGTAAAAATTTAAGTTTCTCTCTCATATATACACAGGTTTTAGTAACAATCCACAACTGTCAACTGCGCTCATTCTCGATAATTAAAGGTGGATACCAACAAAAATTTTAAAAATTGCAAGTGAATATGAGAAGATTTTAAATCTTCTGAGTTTAGGAGTTTGTCAGATTTATCCTATTTTGAATTGGAATAGATATAGCGGCTGTTTGGGTCAAAATTCAAAATAGTTGAAAGGAGAAAGGCTATTCACTATAATGTTCGGTTTAGTTTGGAACCGGAGTCAAATTTCGTTTCAAGTGTCTGATATAATTACAACCGAAATCAAAATTACTAATAATTTTAAAATATCAAATTTTATCTCCAATACTCACAAAATTCAACTCATAGCTCATAATATCAAATTTACACCTCCTAATAAAGTGTTAAGTTAATTCCTCAAACCCGATTACTAGGGAAGTAGGTAGGAATCACTGATTATCTTTCTTAAAGTAGAGTGATTTTCTATTTTAGACTTTAAAATATCAAACCAAACATTCGAGATGGAAATCCTTTTTTGGCGGAACCAAACGGCTCCCTAGAATAATCTTTTGAGAAAAAAGAAAAAATGGAGCGGCGTGGGCCAACCTCAACTATTGGGCCTAACGACTCCAACAACAAAGCCCAAAACAAAGCTCCCATCAGCTTCTCCTCCACTCTTCCGCCCTACTTCTCAGTTCTCCCCCGCGGTTTTATGGTCCCGCGAAATAAGTCGCCCATTGATAGTCATCTCTTCAAATCAATTTTTTTTCCCATTTCAGTGTGGAGTGAGATTGATGGGGAAAAGAAATAGCCCCGTGATTTTATCATCAGACGATGAATATAACGGTGGTTCGTTGAGTTCAAATCGGAGCTTTTCAAAGCCAAAAACCAAGGCGTTGGTTACTCGAACAAATCCTAGAGCGTCGAAGAGGCCTCGACGTTCTGGTTCGCGTTATAGTTTGAGGAGCGAATGTAGTAATATAAATGAAGTATGTTTTAGTTTTAAATTTGAATTTACTGCTTCTTTCTCATGTTGCAAGTTTTGTCAGTGAAGTGAATTCGGATTCTGTTTGCTGCTGTCATTGCATTGCTAATTACGTTTGAGCTTCTTTTTTTTTTTGAAAAATAGTACATCGAGATTTTATTAATTATTTTATTATTTTTATCGTGCAGGTGAATTTCTTTGATGAAGATTTTGATGATTTTTTTTCCAGGTCCAAGGTATCTGCCGGTACGCCGTGTATATGGATTCTGTATTTGAATCTAAATAGCAAGTTTTCTTTCTCCATTTTATTTGAATTTAGAAGATCTTATTCGGTTGACATGCTCAATCTTTCGAGTAACTTCATAACAAATATAAATTGTAATATTTATTTATTTATTCATTTTTTTCATTTTTTTTTAGTCTGATTTATACCTGGCCTCTTTATCATAATTGAAAGGTTGTGGATGAATCAGGTTTTGAAAGGAGTAACATAAAGGAATTATGGGTTGATAAGTATAAGCCTCGTTCCTTGGACGAACTTTCTGTTCATAAGAAGAAGGTTATTTAGTTTCTTTCATTGTATTTGTGAATGCTGCTTTGAAATTGTATGCTTTGGCACTTTTCTGGTGACGAGGACATAGTCTTCTATCAAGGAATTGCGTGTCATGATTTTTTCTTCTTTTTCTATTGGGGTTCAATCAATGTTGATAATTTCTGGAAATTCGCAGGTTGAAGAAGTTGAGGCATGGTTTGAGGAAAGATTGAAAACTTCGGAGGTAATCTGCGCTTATAAACTTATTTTGATAATTTTTTTTTGAATTCATGTTGATTTTGTTTTTATGCGTGAATCTATGAGAATTAGAAATGAAAAAATGCATAGTTTTATCAAAAAATTATTGGACAAATTTCTTGGCTTTGCTGGAATTCTCATATTGCAGTACAGACTACGAAACTATAGATTCTTATTTTTAAATTTTTATTTATTCTTTCTTATGAGAAAATTTTCGAATTCTTTTCATCATTTTTTACAGGGAATTGGTCGGAATCATGTTCTGGTCATCACTGGTCAAGCTGGTGTTGGAAAATCTGTGAGTGCACTTCCATCCTACCTCATAAGAATTGTGTGAACTGGTGTTTCTTGATAAACTATTTGTTAATATCATGGCTTTTTTCCCGTAGACAGCTATTCATGCAATCGCATCTCATTTTGGAGCGGGGGTATGTGAATGGAATGCACCTACTCCCACAATTTGGCAAGAGCATGTACATAATGCCAGCACAGGCAATGCCTTCTGTTTGTGTTCTCAATTTCAGTTATTTGTTTTATTGGAACATATACCCCAAATTACTCTTGCTGATGAAAGAATGATTAGGATGAACACTAGATGAAATATTAGTTAAGGGCTGGTTTCGGTTGAGCTTATTTTTCTATCTGCACCATAAATTCTTTTGGTTAGGAACTGACAATTCTAGGTCTTTTTTTGTTTGTAAATTTAGCTGCTTTTAAAGGTGGCAATGTTGCCATTGACAATTTTCTTTTGCTCTATCTCAGGGATACAGTACACATCTAAATTGGATGAATTCATAAACTTCATTGAGAAAGTAAGAAAGTATGGGGTAATCCCTTCATCCTTTCTGGCAGAGTCAAGAAAATCAATTATACTTTTGATTGATGATCTTCCTGTGACAACCGGTAGAGTTGCTTTTAAAAAACTTCAAGAATGCTTGCTTCTTCTTGCAAGATCAACTCGGATACCAACAGTTATAGTGGTAACTGACTATGGTAAGGCAGATTCAGCGGATAGCACTTCACGTTGGTTGGAAGAACTTTTGTTGTCTCTCGAGAATGCTGGAGCTTGTAAGGTTACTTTCTTGAACTTTTTCTCCTGAAGACTGTAATTTCTTGTTGGTGAATGCTAATTTCTAACTTGGTGGTGGATTTGTTGTCAGGTTTCTTTTAACCCCATTACAAATAACTCGATTAAGAAGGCGCTTACCAGAATATGCAGACTGGAGCAGTGTAATGCGACTGCTGATCAGATTGATCTGATAGCAAATGCCAGTGGAGGCGATATTAGACATGCAATCTTATCTTTACAGCTTTTTTCTGTAAAACCTGATATGGTGGCCAGTTTATCAATAATGCACAACAGTTCAAATAATTCAGACAAAATGGTGGAAAAAATAAATGATTTAGTTGGCGAATATTCTTTACTATTTGGTAGAGATGAAACTCTCTCTCTATTTCATGCATTGGGAAAATTTCTACACAACAAAAGAGAAGCTGAAGTTGCTGTTGTATCAGGTAATATCTGTTGAATATTTTGTATCACTGTTAAAGTCATATCTAGTTCTGTTTTAGATGTGATAAAATTAATGTTCTCATCTGACCTTTCACGTGGTTCAGGCCCAAATGAATGTGTTTTACAGGGGAAGTTCTCTAGGTTATCGATGAAAATGGATGACCCTGAGAAGGTCCTTTGTCAAGCACATGGACAATCAAGGCCAATAGCTGATTTTCTACATGAGAATGGTAATATTCCTGTAGGGATGCTTGTTTCTGTATTGCCCTCTAGCATTGCTGCCCCTTGATCACACACACAACCACACCCCATATGCTTGCATTGTTTCCCTTTCTGCCACTTGGATATCACAGGATGTTGTTGCCTGTATGCTGTTTTATTGCAGTTTTAGATTTTATAAGTGAGGAAGGAATGGATGATGCCTGGGATGTGGCTTCGTACTTAAGTGATGCCGATTTGCTTCTTTCTTCGTTTAGAGGAATGCTGTCTAGAAATAATGAGATAGATAATGTTCTCCAATCAGCTGCTGCTTCAGTTGCTGTTCGTGGGGTGCTATTCGGGAATTCAAATCCATTGTCTTCCAGGTTTTGAATTATATTCTTGTAACAGTTCTGTGTACTGGAAGACAGAGTCGTGTATCACTAAATTTATTCACAATGCAGGTGGCATGCTATCCGCAAGCCAAAGCTCTGGCAGGCTGGGCAATCACTGTTGAGGAATCAGGTTTAGATTGGATCCTTTTATTTCCATTTGCTTGGCTCCTTCAGTTGTTTTGTTTAGCATTTTCTGTTTCTGGTTAAAATTTCTGACTTTGTTTCAAATGAAAATGCTTAATCTTACAGTTGAAGACTAGAAGTTTTGGCAAATACTTGTGAGTTGTGAATAGCAATATCTATAGACAGAGAAGGGTAATGCGGCTAAATATGTTGGCTTTTATTTTGATGCAGAGAGAGATGATAAAGCGGAGATTCATTGCATATGGTGGATCCAGCTCTTCGGAACTGTCAGTTGTAGCTACTGAGTACTCCCCAGTGTTGAAATGGCTTGGATACAGGCCATCTGATTTGGGGGAAAGCAAGGGACACAAGCACTCAATTCGAGACGAGATGGATGAAGAAAGTTTTGAGATGATGAATTTGGATGATGAAGAATGCCAAAATTCTGAAGATGAAATAGAGGATTGGTAGGAAAGAGTGAACATGGTAGAAGCAAGTGGACTAATCCCCAGTGTCAAGGAATTTGGAAGTCTTTGGTGAGTTGAGAATGTATATATCAGTCGGAATTAGTGCATCTGGAAATTATTCATGTGAATTCGTTGGCAGATCATTAGTGCGAAATATCTCAAAATATCCTGATTTGCATCTCCAACTTCATCGCTTCTGTTGCCCATAATCTCCTCCATCTTCTGGAAAAAAGTATTTTGAGAATGTTTTCGGCACGAATTCATCACTCGCGGGGAGATTTCTCTCACCTTCCTTGTTGAGGGAATTACACGGTTTAGCACATTTTGGCATTTAATTTTGATAAATAACACAATACACATCTCATTTTGTGAAATAACACAATTGAAAAATGCCTCAAGTTTTGGTTTCTCCTACCTCACTCCTTCATGTCTCTCTATCATCCCCTCTCTTTCTAACTTCTGATCTGCCACATTCTCTCTCTCCTGCGCTTTTTCGCCTCTCTCTCTTTTTCTTCGAACTTCCAATGACCGCAACGAGTTTTGGGCTATCGTCTCTCCGCCACCGTGCAACGCACGTCATTGCCAATTACAGTCGCGCCTTTGTCTGAGAAGAAGGAGAAGTCGCGGTCGCCATTCTGGGAGAGACGAAACCTTCGCCGTTGTTGCTGCAAAAGTCTCGTTTTCCAAGGCAATTTCCGTCGACGCTTGTATCTCCACTACCACAAATCACCGAAGCCTGTACAGTTCTTCATAAATTCATGCAGACTTCCTTTAAAATTTGCAATCGTATCCCATTCCAACTCCCAAGAAAAAAAAGGGGTAAAATTCATGGTAGTACCTGAAATTTTATCTATTAAACTAGATGCCCGGTCCTCGACTTTTAACTCCGTCGATTTTACTTAACTAAAAAGGTAAAAAGAGAAATTTGCTGGCAAATTTATTAACTTATTTACTCACCTTAAACCTAACAGAACCAAAGTTAACTCACCTCAACACCTAACCAAACCTACTCATTTCTTCTTTCTTTCTTTCTTTCTTTCTTTCTTTCTTTCATGAACTCGAAACCCACTGCCACCAAAACCAAAACAAAAAATTGTAATCCAACCTTAAATACCCAACCTGAACCCACCCATTCCTTCTTCCTCTCCCATCACCATCTTCCTCGTCCCTCTTTGTGCTCTCTTTCTTCCTCTTAACGACCACGTCAGTCTCTCTCCCTTCTCAACACTACAACCCAGAGCCACAACCATCATTACTCACCTCTCACTCTTTGTCACACTCCACCAGACACTGTAGATGCAAGTGAACGATGATGGATCCACAGTAGGGATGTGTTGAAGCAAAAGACGACGACGAGGACTGGGTTTCTTATTGATGTCGACGACAAAGGAGGATGGAATGAATTGGTGTATGAAGAGGATGAGGAGGAGGAGGAGGAGGAGAGCCTATTGCTTGTTGTCTTCATTAGATTAATACAACATTTCCATAGATAACAATCAATGACATCAGATTAATGCAATCCTTTTGCTTCTCTTTATGTGTTTGTTCATGGGTTGATTGCTGCTGATTTAAATTGCAACAGAATAAAGAGATTTGGTTTCAAATTGTAGCTTTGTTTGTGATTTGAATTGCAATTTTAGTGTGGTTTTTGTAATATGGAAAGAACAAAAATGAATTGAGCTTCCTTTTTTCCACCTTTTTTTAGGTGTGACAGTGAGACTCTTTGATATTTTGTTGGTTTATGATGAAAAAATGGAAGTAAGCAATTTTTTTACTACAATTTTTTGTGTCTTTAGTATATTGAATTTGTTGTGACTGCAAATTTTTGATGGTTCAATCTTTTGGTTTCGTTTTTCAATGCTGGGTTTTTAACTTGTGTTGAAAAGGTTGAAGGAGGGGCTGGTAGCTGGAAGAACAAGAAGATATGGGTTAATCTTTTGGTTTAGTTTCAATATTGGGTTTTTAACTTAAGTTTTGGCCAAAGTCCATGTTGGTGTATGGATAGGTGGTAGTAGTGGTGACTTGGTATGTGTGGTGGTTGTTGGTATGATCGGGTTCAACGATGAGAGAGAGAATGAGAAAGATGAGAGAGAGATGGCTGATTAGATAGAGAAAGAGAGAGTTGAGAGAGAGAAAATATAGGGTAATAGGAGGGTATTTTTATCATTAAATACTTAAAATCAGTAGGTCACTATGTGTCACGTCAGATATTGGACTAACAGTAATAGACATAAGGACCGTAGCGTCTATTTTGGAACTAACAAGGATCGAAAGAAAAAATAGACAAAACTCAGGGACTGCCATTAATTTCGTAAAAAAAAAAACAGGAAAGCTTTTATCTGTAATTAATTTCTTCAAATTCAGGGTAGCATGTGTGATCGATTTTTTTAATATCTGATGATAAGATTGAAATGCAACCTGATATTTGTTTTCTTTTTTCTTTTTTATTAAAGAAGGCGTGTCCGCTAGTTATATTGCTAAAATTATTACTTTGCATTCAATGTTGCCTTGAATTTAATCGACAAGGTATTTTTGGATAAGTATGTTGTTAAGTAGTTGACAAAAAAAATTTGTTATTAAGCATGAGCTCACAGGTCAAGTGCCAGGACCCTAAAGAAAATTAGGATTGTGTTCAGTGATGTACTTGTTATGTGTTATGTTTGTACACGTTTATATATAAAATTTTAAATGACATTTTTATAATATCGGTTTTATGTCCAAATAACAAAATTAATATTGAAAATAATATTTTAATTATTTTTTATTTGTATTTATTTAATACATATTCTGGAAATAGTTTTTGATATTGTACATATTTTGTGTTCGTCGTGCATAGTCGATTTTTCAGCGAGTGATGAAACGTTGACGTGCTGTCCCAATTGAGGATTTTCAAAATACTTTTCTCTAATTGTGACATTTTTTTAATAGGTAAAATTTATGGTGGTCCTTGAGGTTTGACTATATCTCTCTGTCAGTCCTTACAATTTGAAAATTTGCCGCTCCTGTCCCTCCGTCTATTACCTTTAGTCAAACGTAACGTGTTACATTAGAAAAGTTGACGGGGCACATGAGGCCTAATAATTTTTAAAATGTAATGACAAAAATACCCTTAAACTCTTTCGAAACAAAAACCAAAACTTTAAACCAACTATATTCTAAAACCAAAACAAAAAATTTAACCCAACCGAACCCTAAACATCCAACCACCCACCCATCCATCCTCCTTACCTCTATTCTGAACCTGAAATTCTACAACCAAAATCAAAACCAAAAACTAAAAATTCTAACCCAACCTAAAGACCCAACTCGAACCCACCCTACCAATTCCTTCTTCAAGTTACTTCATCACCTCCTTCTTTGTCTGCAATCCCTAATTCACTTTCACAAAATCCCACTAGTTAACTTAGCCTCCAGAACCAAACACGAACAGGTCTGCAATCCCTAATCAACAATCTCTCGGTCTCTTTCTCCCTCTCTCCAAACCGTTTGCAATCAACACATTCTTATGTCCCATTTTTTAGATCTAATCGCTAGACCTTTTCAGCAGATGAAGCCAGAAGACAACGAAGCGGAGGCGAAGAAGCGATCTCGACTGGCGACGTAGAGGCTTGATATCGACAACGTCACGGATGACGTCGTTTCTCTTGAACCGTGAGTGAGTGAAAGACATAGAGAAGCTCATGGTGGTTGTAGTCGTTGCAGAGAGAATGAGCGTGAGAGGATGAGAAACAGAAAAGAGAAGCTCGCGGTGGTAATGGTCGCAAGCGGTGGCGGTGGTGGTGATTTCGATTTTGAACCCATAAGATGGTTTGATCTCTTCTCCAACGAGCAAGGAGATCGAGATCCAGAAGAGCATAGATTTAATAGAAAAAGGTATCTGGGATTGGTCCGTGTGGATTGGAGAGGCTTTGATTGAAAGAGGTCTCTGGGATTGAAACAGACTAGATTAAACGCATCATATTGGCCTCCAAGAACTCCATGGTCGTGACTCTCATC
The DNA here is from genome assembly GCA_948243855.1 of Flueggea neowawraea. Taxonomy (NCBI): domain Eukaryota; kingdom Viridiplantae; phylum Streptophyta; class Magnoliopsida; order Malpighiales; family Phyllanthaceae; genus Flueggea; species Flueggea neowawraea. The sequence goes on along the minus strand of CAODLS013492419.1, from coordinate 69 downwards.
TCGCTCTAACCTCTGAGATCTGTGGAGGTCTTTGAAATTTTGATCTCAATTACGTAGAGGCTTTATGAA
>CAODLS013491821.1:0-13971 GCA_948243855.1 Flueggea neowawraea | reverse complement strand
CTTGGCATTGAAGAACCCCAGCTTATGAAGATAATGAGGGCCACTCTTCACACACACAATGAATGGTTTAAACTTCAAATGTGTAAAGATCGGTTTGAAAGTCTTCTCAGGATTGATTCCTTGAAAGATGTCGATACTCCCTTGTTTTCTGCTTGTTCCATGTCAAAATCGAATGCTGATAGCTGCACCCAGGGCTCCTCCCAAGTTACTATATCATCTGGTGCTAGGATGTCAGAAGATGGTGGCAGTCCAACTCAAGTGTCATCCAGAGACGTCCTCTGTGATGAAAATGCAATACTTAAAGTAATGGTACGTGATATATCCTTGCAACACTACCAATTTGTACTATATGGTTGCAGTATAAATAAAGTTCTTTGGTTGATTTGATTTTGGTTTTAAATGATGCAGGAGTTCCTCGCGTTGCCGAGAGCTGATGCCATCCATCTACTTGCACAGTACAATGGAAATGCAGAGACTGTGATTCAACATATATTTGCATAGTTTGGATTTTGATACTTATCCTGTTGTGAACCTTGATTTATTCATTCATTTATTTGGTTTATGGTATTTCATTTAACCTGTATCATATCTGTAGATATGTAACTTGCTAATAATAGGAAAAGCTCGTAGCCGCCCTTAAATCTTGAAGCACAGCCCACTTTTTACTGGTATTTCTCTTTCTAAATTTGCAGTGTTGATAAAATTATTTTATTTTCCTGAAAGCTAAATGTTTTTACTTCTGTTTCATTTTTTTAGTTTAGAACCCAGTTTCAGCATCCTAGGCTTCTTGTTCTGGACTAATTTCTTTAGTACGATGAGAGATATTCCCTGTTTTTGTTACTGTGAGAGGACACAGTTGCCTGAAATAGTCCTTGCTTGACACTTTTTTCTAACATAAAAATCACAAATTCCATGAAACTCATAGCTTATATGCATCTAAAATTAATACATTTGAGACTGGACATTAAAATAATTGTTTCCTCTACAGAAAAGAGGAACAAATTTTTTTAGAGATAAGAGTACTAGAGGGTCAGCTTCACTGGGAGTGCGGTGATCTTGATTCTCTGGTTTTCCTTTCAAGTGTGAGTATTTTTGTGAATCTGCAGATGTGAACACAAGTGCCGATTTCATGATTAATATTAACGATCGAACGTATGCGTCTGATACAATCTTTGCAATCATGAGAAAAAATAGGTAACAAACTACAACCTGTCAAGTGCTTCCTCGTAAGTTCCACCATCTTCAACGGGTTCATACCGACCAGTCTCCAAATTTATGCGTGAAACCGGAGAGTTCAACAATTTCTTCCCAACTTTCACAAGCTCTTCCATATTTTTCTCTGTAGCTAAATCAACAGAAGATAGAGATCCATGCAATCGATCGTCCTGATAAATGAAATCAAAGCTAGTCAACAGAAAATTCATAATTTGAGTTCATGATTGAAGATCGAGGATATGGTTATACATCGATGCGAAGGTAGTTGTTCTCTGAATGAAGGGCTTGGAAAACCACACTGTTGTAGTAATCAACCATGTCAGCACTGGCTCCGCTGTAGCAGTCAATCAGTGGAGTGGAACCGAAGTCATATAACCAGCTTATGACTCCCCACTTGGAGCACATTTTAGCACTGTACTTTGGTTTGTCAACGCTGTGACCTGTCCCCAACGAGATGACTACGTAACGTGCATAATCCATTGGTTTGATTGGGAAGAAATCTGGATTCTTCTTTGTTATCTGTCTGGTTATTTCGCTTATCCCAACCAAAGTCTGCACCAAATCAGATCAAATTAATTAATAGTATTATTAGCGCTTGGAACTAGTTCAAATGGTTGAGCATGTGCGCTATCAATTCTTACTGGGTTGTTGGCGGCTATGCCTCCATCGATGAGGTTAAACTCGCTCATGTTACCATCTGCATCTTGGTTTGTGAAGTAATGACCAGGAAAATAGGTTGGAGCTGCAGAGGTTGATATGCAGATGTCTGCTAGGGGAGCATTCAAAAGAGGATGCTTACTCACCTGCATGCACGAAATAATGATTTTGAAGTATATAGTTAACTTGGTTACATAGGAACAACCTTTACAATATTATGCAATAACTAATTACTAATTAATAACCTCGTAGGTAGAGAAAATTGTAGGCTGGAGTTTCTTGATGTCAAAAGTCGGGATAACAACATTGGTCAAGGTTTCATTCAACTTTTTGTCTTTCAGTATCTCTCTTATAATCTTGTGAAGATACTTCCCATCGTACTTCGGTCCAGTTACAGCTTTCCATAGATTTACCATTGGATTAAGCAGCCCGCACCTGCATTTTCAAAAATTGATTATGTACTTTTTTTAATATATTGGTATCGGTATCGAAATCTTAACTTTACCATTAGAGATGACTTCAATGTTATTAGATTATTCTCTTAAATTTGGACTCGCTTTTGATTAACAAATGCTTCTACAAACAATATGCTTACTTTGTTGATGGGAAAATATGAGGACCGTTTTCAAGGTAAAATGAAACAATATCTTTGGCAGCAAATAGGGGACGTTGTTGTTCATTTGGTGCGGTTAACATGGCAGTTATCAGACCCCCTGTACTTGTTCCTGATATCACATCAAAATAATCCGCCAGCCTTGCTTCCTCTCTATCAAGCTCCTGTTTTACCACCACAAAATTAATCAAGAGTCAAATTAATGGCTGTGTGGTTTCCTGTTCGCAACTATATATAGACATGCACGCAGCATCATATGTATCAATATTTCTGTTCCCGAGATATTTATACATGTTTGTTTTATAATTCGTATCCAATTGATTGATCTTCGTTCTTTGTAAGAGATTTGAAAATTGAGTTAAGAGGTTTTAAATTACATTTCAGTAGATGTTATTGAAAGAAAGTAAATACATGCACTGAATACCTGAAGTTTGGATTCAAGGTAAGAAAGAATGACTGCAGGGATGATCCCTCTAATACCTCCTCCATCAATACTAAGGATGGTGATAAGATTGCCATATGTTGGTGGGATTTTTATGGATGATCTTCTCTCCATTTCTTAACACAATGAAGCTAGAAACACAACAAATATTTTTGTATTTTATACGTAACACTTGTTTTACTTAGTACAACTAAAACAAATAGTTGAAGTTGATGAATTTGAAGTTGCAAATCTTGAAATATATATTTATATATAGATGCATATGTGGACCTGGAGATCATCAAGACCTTAATGCCGGTCAAGGATTTGACTAAGCACAAATTTTAAGCCTTCTTGATAAACATTATTGAAATATAAATACATAATTAACTGCTAATTTTAATTCATGAAATGTGGCAATTAATCTCGATTGCCTATATGTTTTATGACTCGAAGCGGATACTTGTAGGTTGCGAGAATGAAAAATAAAACACAAGCAATTGCAGCTGACCTAATGAAGTTAATTAGGTTTGCCTTTGCTCGCCACTTGCCAACATTTTGTTGGATAAATGGAAGCTCAACTCATTAAACTTGCTAATGTTGAAGTCGATTTTCTTAATCAAGATTGAAGTCATGATTGATAGTTGATGAAACAAAGTCGAAATGGGACGGACTGGAGACGAAAAGACCAAGGAATGACGAGGCAGTGTATTAGACGGCATGGGACACGGTTGTGTCTCAGGCCGTGTCTTGTGGTTTATTACACGGACATGACTATTCGACCGTGTCATGGGGGATTTCAACCTTGTCTTATCCGGTTTGCCCGTGTAACCTATTCTGAACGTGATTTTCTACTTATGAAGGGTTCTAATATGTGTATTAGGGTTTTGGGTGGCCTATTTTGGCTAAGGTTTCATTATATACTATAAATAGGTGGCTTGAGAACAATCTTGGTGCCTTTTGACCAGTTGTAACTCTGAATAATAGAATACTTGTGTTATGCCCGTGGACGTGGATCAGTTATTGATCGGACCACGTAAATCTTGTTTTCTTGTGTGATTGCTTTTTATTATTTTGCGTTATCTTCTATCGCTTGATTTCTTGACAGATTTTATACAGCAAATTTGTGGCGATACATCAAAAAAAACATTCCCAAAAGATAGCCGACGTTCATTTTTATTAATCACATACTTTTAACGTTTTACAGAAGTGAAGTGACTTACAGTCATATCCTAGCAAAATGACTATGCTATGTCAAAACAATCCGACAACTGGAAATAAATAAAGACACAAATTTACACAATCAAAACCTTGAAAATGTACTAAACCAGAGCTCAGGTGGCAGGGCGTGACGGAGATGGTGGTTCAATAGTCTAGAAGAGAAAAGAAGCGAAAATCAGAGAGGAAGCGTGTAGAATAAATTTGAAGTTCAAGTAAACCGAAAAACTTACGCCACAATCTATCTGCCATCCTTTATTGATGAATGGCCATCTTCCAGAAAATCTGCGGCCTAAACAGCATTTGATGAACAAGAGAATGAGGGTGGCTACGACTGCGAGTCCAAGCAAAGTGAAGGTAATGACTGATAAGACAAGATTGCTCATCTTTGTGTTGTGTTTGAAATTGGGTGTTTTAAGTTTCTAGTGATGAAGGGCTATTTATAGGATTCTTAAGCCTAAGGTTGGCTTCGAAACAGGAATAAGCTGAAGAAAAAGAAACAGGAATAGACGAATATTGTATTGGTTTGCTTGCTCAGGGTTATTGCTCGATGATCTCCATCAATAACGTTAAATGCCCTTCTCAGTTGCAGTAGTGCAAATATTTGTGAAACAGGATACAAATAAGACAAAGGTTGTAATGGTGATCCATTGTGATAAGGAAGGGTTGTGATGCAGAAGCTTGCGGTGTTTTTGAGAGAGATGGTTTTAATGAAGTTGCTTGAATTGGTTTTTACTTGCAGGAGGAGCTTTATTTGGTGTGTTTTGATTATTTGCCACTTATGGGTTGTGAATCAATATCACTCTGATATGCTTTCAGAACATTACAATAGCATTACCATGTCCTTTCCATTTTACCGTCTCAGAGGAGTAAAGCCACTTGATGATCTTCTTATTTAGTAAAGCACACAAGAGCACAAGAATTCATGAAAGAGAGTTCTCTAATTTGCCAGACACCCACAAGAGGAAAATCTCTATAAGCTTCCTGTATAGAGCATCATAAGAGCATTTCCAACAACCTTCTCATGAATCCTTCCCGAAAAAAATACATTTTATTCTATTTTATATATTAACTTATCTTCAAATTTGTAAAATATTCTACTTATTCAACATATTAATTATTATTTTATTGATAAATCAATAAAAAGTGGAAGAAGAGAATATTATCTCTTTAAAAAATATGAAACTACTATTAACTTCTTTCCACTTTTTTTTGAATTATTAATAGAGAAATAATTAATGAGAAAAATAAGTAAATTGGGATTAAATTTTAATGCAAATACTAGAAAGAAATTAAATTAAATATAATATTATAGTAATTTAATATAAACAGACTGTTGGGATATTTTAATGAAACCAAAAAAAAACTAATAAATTAATATGGGCCTAACAAGTCCAAAACAAATTCTAAAAAATAGAAAACAAAATGGAGAAGCTATTCAGAACTAATTTTCCTCTCTATGGAAAACAAGGGTTTCCATCATTTTTCTAAAGAAAACTGCAAATGAGTTGTTGTAATTCAACATGGACGATATAAATGAACACATTTTCCAAAATGTTTTTCAAAATGTTATATTGTTCCTGAAAAGCTAATATTCAAAAGAGCATTTTCGTAATGCTCCAGTGAGTGTATTACCAATTAAACTCCATTGTGATTGCGCATTAGTGGCAGAAGCTTATGCTCTTACGTCGGCGGTGTAATTAGCGTCCCATTTTGCTTCTTTTCAAGGAATTGTTATCTACTTTGATGCTTTGTTGATTTCTCATGTTGTAGCCTCTGATTGTGCTTGTCCTTGGGAGATTAAAACCCTCATTTTGGACATTAGAGAGTTATTAGGTGGTTTTCCAAATATTACATTGTGCTGTGTTTATAGATCCGATAATACTGTTGCGAACTTATTACCAAAACAGGCTTCTAATCCTGACTGGCCATTGGATTGGTTATCTTACCATTCTAGTTGTTTGAAGACACTTTGTACTAAAGATTTAAATCAATGAAGTTTCATTCTTTGTTAAAAAAAAGGGAGTGTATTGCCAATTGAGAGAGAAGAAGATATGATAGAGAAGTCCTTTATCAGGAAAAATTTAACAAATGTTAAATAACAAAATACATTTTTATATCCCACCTCGTTCTTTATTGTTTAATTAAATTACAATCTTAAGAATTGAAACATTATTTAATAGAACAATACAATTCATAATGTCACTGTTTAGAACTACGGCGACCCACTTCGCCGCCTCACACTCTCGCGACTCTCGACTTCCAGACCTGACAAGGGGGACGTTGTAGACTCTTGTTTGTGGTGGGAAGCTCTTTTGGTCGAACGGTAAAGACTCGACGTGTGTGTCTTTGCCAGGTTCGGGGATGCGCATCGAATGGGTTTGTTGGTGTGGTGGAAGACAACATTAAAATTAGAAGGGGGTTTGTGGGTTTCGGTCAAAGAATGAGTTGCCTAGTTTGCTAGAAGTTTCGTTCATCAAGGCTGGTTGAGTGGAGGCTGGTTTGATTTGGGTTGTACTTTTCGTATTCACTTTATACTCACTTTGTTCTGATTTATATTTATAATATTGTTTTGTCTTGTACTTATTTTTATTGATATTTATTCTTATTTTATTGTTGTATTTATGTTGTTTTCAGTTTGTACTCGCTTTTAATTGATCAAAGTGTGTGGAATACACGGTCAAATTACATTATTTTTTAAATATTTTATTATGTATTGCTATTTTTAGCATATTTTTGACATGTCTATGTTATATGTGTATTTTATTTTTTTTAATTGACTATTTGGGTGCTTCTCCCATTATTTAATTTGGAATTAATAACGAACAAAATGGATAAAAAAAAACAAGGTAATTGCTGAAGATTTGCCATATCACGAATAATTCGGTTAATGTAAATTCCGAGCATTTAGTTTTCTTGGCATTACTTGTTAAGCTTGCATATTACCAAAAAAGAGAAAGAAGAATCAAAAAGCAGTAAAATTTACAAACAACAGGAGCAATTATAAAAGATTTAACAGACGATGACAATGAATTTACGAACAACAAAAAAATCAAAATATATCGAAAGAACATTGAAGGACAAAAATGACAAAATTAATACAAAACAACATTGCCGAATAAAGACGAGAACAATAGTAGAAGAATTTAGAAAAAAAAAAAAAGTAGAAGAGAGTGATAGAAGTTTGTTTTAGAAGAGAATAATAGAAGTTCATAGCTAGAATTTCATATATTCCTGTATACAAATACAAATAAATAAATAAAAGGAGGATTATAATTTGGTAAATTAAACTTTTAAAAGCCATTTTTGCGAGTAGAAATTCTACTCTGGTATGATTTAGTAAATACTTGCGTTTGTGGAAGAGACTACACCTCCCACCGCCTTCCTCATCGTTGTCTCCCTGTCTATTTCTCTTCTCTCTGTTCGTCTCTCCGTCGTCGCGTGCCTCTCTCACTTTTGTCTTCGTCGCGATCTAGAATATGGAACAACTCTCTTTCTTCGCGCCGGCTCTCTGTGTTTTGATCTCAGCGGTCATCGACTTCGATCTCCATGCCCTCGCTTTGGATCTCTGCATTGAGCTTTATGCTTTGTGATAGGCATGGACGACAATGAGGAGATTAGGGGCAACGGAACCCTAGCTGTTGCCTTTTGTTTGTTGTGTTAAATCACGAAAGTGGCCCTAAGTTTTAATTTTTTTTCATAAAAGTTTTTTTTATTGTTTGTTCATGTACGCTTTGTGAGACCTAATGGTTTAATAAAAAAATGCACTTTCAAACACAATTTCTCCAAGTTAATTTTGTTAAATTTGGTTATCTTTATTGAGTTTGATTGATTTTAGTGTAGGGGTGATTACATTGAAAACTTTCAGACCTTTGGAGAATTTCGTAGACTTTTAGAGACTTCCGTAGACTTTTGGAGACCAAATTAATTGTCATCAAATAAATTAAAATTCGTATCTATATATATATATATATATATATATATATATATTTATATATATATATATATATATATATATAATTGAGCTTAATTACAAAACAATATTACATAGTTTTTTGAATGAAATTTTGAGATATGAACACTTTTGGAAACCTTTCAAAATAAGTCAAATTTTTTATAAAAAAATTATACTCGCTTTTGAAGACCTTTAAAAATTTTCTTGTAAATTAAATAATTTTTTTATTGAAATTTATTTTTCACAAAATTATCGTCGTGATCTCTCAAAAATGACATTTTTCAAATAATTTTTTTCTAACATTTTTCAAAATCAGTATTTTATTTTGATAAAAAGTGTGATTTTCCCTAAAACTTTCTCCTAACTTTTTAGTACAATTTCAAACAAATGCAACATGGCCTATTTATAGGCCTTTAAGTCGGTCATGATTGACCGACTTTAACCATCCCCATCTTTTTATTTCACTTAGCAATTAAGAAAATTTAATTTAACTCCAACAGCAAAAGAACAAATATTCATAAAATATAAGTTCATCAGATAAAAATAAACTGAATTATATACTTTATAAATGACCTTTTTTTCAAATACCATTTTACCCGACCGTGAATATTTCGCTAGTTGTTCACTCATATTAATATAGTGGGCGTGAAAAAAAATGATAGAAATTGAAGTATCATGAATTACCTTAGGATTGCAGACCAATGAATTAAAAAAAGGCAGTATACAGTAATATTCATGTTCCTAGTCCAGAATTCTCCCAATCTTACCGAACAAGCACAAATCCTTGGAAAATTAAAGCTTTCAAATTTCAATATCACTATCCTCATTGTTAAAACAATCTGTAATACAGGATGAGTAGCACTAAAAAAATCCCTGAAACTTTAGATCTTTGATAAGGGCTTGCAATGGCAATCTGAGGCCCATTCAGCGCCGCCATTGCATCAATCAGATCAGATGGTAATCCCATTCCTTTGATATCTATCCTTTTTACCAGTACTGGGCTCTCATATCAGGCCAGCAAGATCCCCCAGTTCTACTATAACTATTTTGAACTGATCCATTTCACGTTTAATAACTTGGCACGTACCAGCATAAACTTTTTTCATCGGCTGAATTTTGAGTTTCTACACTACAAGCCACATTGTAAATCCATAATTTTGACAAACGGGAGAATTTTGTATCAGAGCCTTGATTTGGGATATAAGGAGAAATTACGAGCTAGTTGCTGAGTTGGACGGAGATATGGTTCCAGTTACGCAATTACACGAGAGGCGGCAGCGCGGTTGTAAGGGACGCGAACAGGTAGCCGCTGCGGCGTGGGTGTATGGGCGATGACAGAAAGTTTCTGTATGGGCAGCAACGGCGGAAACTTCTGTTCGGACGAAAGCCTTAGAATTCAGTTAGTGTAATTTTTTGTAAGTCTCTCAACATGCATATAATGTCCTTGAACTTGTTGTTTTAAAATTTATTTTAATATTTTTTTATTTATAATAGTTTATAATAATGTATACAATTCTGTAAATTATTGTAAACGTCAAAATTGACTCTAAAAATATATTTTTTATAGAAAAAATTCGATTGAAATTTCTAAAAAATATTGAAAAAATTATTTTAGACTTTTCAAAAAATATGTACTGTGTAAACCACTTGTAAACTGTTGTAAACTAAATTTGTGAATATTTTTAATTTGTTATTTTTTAGTTCAAAATAGTTCACAAAAATGTAAATCATTTTCTAAACCATTATGAACGTCAAAATCGACCCTGAAAAAAATATTTGTTTAGGTCAAATTCGTTTAAAATTTCCACAAAAAATAAAAAATTTCATTTGGACCTTTTAAAAATATGAATTATGCTAATCATTATGAACTGTTGTGAAACTTTTAAAATATGTATTGTGTAAACTAAAGAAAACTATCACACATGTGAATTATTGTGAAGCAAAAAAAATTGCTAAATTTGTAGAAATTTTTTAACAAAATAATTTTAAAAAATTATTTAGATTTTTTCTGAAAAATGTGACTTGTGTACCCTGTTATGAACCATTGTGAACCAAAAACACAATTTGGATTAAAAATATTTTTTAAGAAAAAATTAATTTCTCATTAAAAGGTCAAATTCTCACGAATTTGTTTTTTAAAATGACATTTTTGATATGTGGTAAACATAAGTATGTTCTCAATACTTTCAAACTTAACATATTATTTTAAAAAAGTGTTTTTTTTTGTTATAAAGTTGTAGTTCTCCCTTTGTTTTATTGTGATGGGCTGACTTGGTTGGGCTTACTAGTTTTAATTATTGGAAAAATCACACTTTTATAACAAAATAAAACAGGAAAAATCACACAATTATATAGAAATTAATTTTTAGGCACAGTTCAAACAATTTTTCGGAAATAGAAACGAGTTCCAAAGTACTTGTAAAAATGTCAAATTTATGAAGTCTCCAAAAGTTTCTAGTAGTTCTCAAAATTTTATTTATCACACTCGAAAAAGTGGTATCCAAATGTCTCCAAAAGTTTCAATCTGACATTTTTCAAAATAAGTTTAGAAAAAATGATATTTTTGAACAAAAGTTTGAACGTGTTTCCAATTGTCAAAATTGAAATTGTGTTTGCATATTTATCAAATTTGGTATTTCATTTAGGGCACCTGACATAATTAACTCAATAAATACTGATTTCAAAAAAATATTTTTCAACAATACCAATTTTGAAAAATGCTAGAAAAACAAACCGAATTGACAAATGTCAGTCACATTCTCGAGAAATTACGATATTTTCGTGAGAAATTTATTTTTTCATGACAAAATGAATTTTCGTTAAAAAATATTCGATTTTTCAGAGGTTTTCAAAGGTTTTTAGAGGTCTCTAGAAGTTCTTCAGATGTCTCCAAAAAGTCTCTAGAGGTTTCCAAAAAGTCTTCAGAAGGTATTGAAAAGGGACTTCATATATATATATATATTTAAAAAAATTGGTTTAATGAATTTTTGGAGTAATATTTTTTTAAATATTAAGCTGAATTATTTGTATGTATTATGTGTATTCGGTCTATAAAATATTTACAAATTTTAATTTACTTTAATGATAATTAATTTAATATATAAAAATATACAAATGTCTTTAAGGTGTACCATGGTCTACAAAGGTCTTTTGAAGGTCTTCAAAATGTCTTTCTAGAGAGTATTCAGAAGGTATCCAAAGGGTCTTCAAAAGATCTTCAGAAGTTTTCAAAGGTCTTTATAAATGTACACAACATCAGATTTCCACTGCCACTAACACCAAATCGATTTTTGTTACCATCAACACGAAAAAATATTTGGCTAGAGTTTGAGAAACCTAGTCGTTGCCGCCGCCACCATAAAACTCAACAAAATCAACCTACAGAAAACAACCAAATTCAACAAAATCAACATGCACAAAATCATTGGAGGTCTTCAATATTTTTTAGTTATATATATATATATATATATATATATATATATATATGTAAACAATTCAGGGCTAAGGTTTCCATCTCAAATGAAGACATGTCCTTATTGATGTCACTGAAATTTGAAATTCCAATTTTAGAACCATTAATATGGAAATTCAATCTAAAACAACAAGATCTTGGAAATTTTGAACAATAATCAAGGGAATTTTGAACAAAACCCTAAATTTCAGATTTGGGGGTTTCATCTCGCATCTTGGGCTTTGAAACCCTAGTTGTTGCCATCTCTCTGGTTTCGCTCGCGATGGCGGCTAGGGTTTTGACTCCGCAAGTCTCTCTCTATCATTGTTGTAGGTGAAGTTAAGATTGGGACGTCGCGATCAGTTCAACCGAGTTGCACCATCGACGCCTCTGATCATCTTATCCGTTTGCGAACAAAGGAGTGTTCAGAGAGGAACGAGAGGAAAAAAAGAAGAAAGGACAAGGGTTACAAAAGAGGAAGACAAGGAAATCAAATATGAAAGCTGTGGGGAGAGAGAAAGTCAAGACGTTGGTGAGATGAGATATGGTGGAGGAGAAAGAGTCAATGGTGGTGGCAACAGTTGTTGTGATGAGAAGAAAATAAGAGAGAGAGAAAGCAGGAGAAGGAATTGACAGAGGAGAGGGAAGTGAGAAAGAGAACATATGAGATATGAAAAGGTGAAGAGAGAGAAAAGAGGAGAGAGAAAGAGTTAGACAAAAAAAATTGGACAAAATTGATATTTTGACCTTATATATTAAATGAAGAGGACATTTTTTAGGTTCGTTTTCAAAATTGTGGTATTTTCACAACTAAGTTTCAGTATTTTGGCATTTTAAGAAATACGAAATTGGTATTTCTATTTGTACAAATCTATTGTTTAATTATGACATGTGACATAATTAACTCTTAATTATTTTGTATAGCTATTTTGAATAAACAATGGTTCTGACCGGTTCAATTTAGTTCTATTGGTTTGGGTCTTCACTGGTTTGGTTTCTAGTGGTTTGGTTTTATTGGTTTTCATTGCTTGGTTTTTACTGATTTGGTTTTTACAGATTTGGTTTGGTTGGGACTTGTTTAATGTGGTAACATGGTTTCGTTTAGTTGCCTTGGTTTGGTTTGGTTTGAACTTGCTTAATGTTTGGTTTGGAATTGGTGTAATATTTAGTGGGACTAAATTTATTTGAAAAATCTTTACTTAATAATAATAATAATAATAATAATAATAATAAGTCTACTAGTTGGTTAGTAGCCTTATGGAAATAGTTATAGGATTTTACTAGTTGGTTAGAAAATCTGAAAGCACGAAATAATTATTATAATCCCTCCAGTTGGTTGGTCGGATAGCAATATGTCCAGGATTTTACCGGTTGGTCGAAAAATCTGGGAGTATGATATAATTACTTTAGTCCCTCCAATTGGTTGGTTGGATTGAGATAATAAAACTTGATTTATCTAGGATTTTATCGTTTGGTCGAAAAATCCGAAAAATGTGAAATAATTATTCTAACCCTTTCTGTAATATCTCGTATTTTTCTCCGATTAAATTTTAAGGTAAAAATATTTTTCCTCTTTGTTAAATGAATTTTTGTTAATTTTGTAATCAATAATAATTATTTTATTGGTTTTATAAAATTTGGTATGGTCAAAATTTTTGTTGAATTTATTTATTAGAATTATTAGTTTCAATTTGTATTAATAAGGGAATATTTTGTAAATTTTTATTAATTATTCCGGAAATTTTTAATTTAATTTCAAATTTAATTTTTGAAATTTGAAGAATTAATTTTGAGTTTTAAATGTTAATTGGGTATTTAATAAAGTTTAGAAATGATTTGGAAATGTTTTGATTAAGAGAAAATTGATAAAAATTGAAAAACAAAAATCTGGAAAAATAGGGCTGAACTACAGGTCGTTTGTGTGTTAGACTCAACGGCGTGTCGTTCGGCGTTGGGTGCACAGTCGTTCGGTTCAAAGAAAAACGACGTGTCGTTCGCATGGACAGATGCTCGGTCGTTCGATGGAGAAGAAAACGACGTGTCGTTTGAGTCGCCAGACGACAGGTCGTTCGCGTCCACAGTAACCGGATTATGACTTAACAAAACGACACCATTTTGATTCGAATTTAGCAGCAGCAGATTTTCTTTTTTCTTCCTCTCTTCTTCCTCACCGAACCTCACACTCTCTCTCTCTCGTTTCTCTCTCATCATCCGACTCTCTCTCTTGTCTCTCTCTCTTCCTCATCGGCCGAACAAGCCACCGGAGGTAATCTTTCTCTCTCCTCTTTTCTTGGGTAGTTTTTATTGCGTTTTTGGAGAGTTTTGAACGAATGAGAAATTCGATTTTTGGAGGGGTTTTTGGATGATTTTCGGATGAATTTTTATGTGGTTTTGATGGGGAGAGTTAGATGAACATGAATCTAGGTTGAGAATGGATGAAT
>CAODLS013491595.1:0-54339 GCA_948243855.1 Flueggea neowawraea | reverse complement strand
ATATTCTATAAATATCAGAGTCAAAAACATATATCACGGATAAGGGACCATAAACATAGTGTGGTGAGATCCGGGTCACTCAACCACCTCATCAATGATTGGGGTCATGCCACCAATCCATAATCCAATCATGTGCCCTCGTCAAAACAACATGGCTATCAACTACCCTGATAGCTAGGTATAATCCAATCATGTGCCCTCGTCAGAACAACATGGCTACCAACTACCCTTGTAGCTGGGTTTAACATGCATTGGTTTACCAAAGGTTACGTACCCCGTAGCATAGGTGTCCCGTCTCCAAAACATTATATAATATATTTAAATCCAAAACATAACGGTCATGTGACCGAGCATATCAAAACAAATCAGATATATACGATATAGCGTATATATATCATCTTCCAAATCAATTTCATAATCCAAATATATATATAAATATATATATTTTTAGAAACCGAATCTTTATTTTCGAAAAGATATTCAAAAATCCAAACAAATACTGTTTACCGAAAAACGAGTCACATTTCCCGAATCGAGTTCATAGAACAAAGCTTACAGATTAGAAGCCAAAACAGAAACTCTTAACATTCAAAACAAAGCATGCACTCAACATCAAAAACAGTGGAAAACATATATATAAATATATATGTAATTTTCCCCAAAAACAAATAGGTGAATTTTTATTCACATAATTTAAATTATTTAATTTAACCAATCCTTAAATTAGTCCAATTTACATGCTATGGTGATAGTACATCAAAAACAAATATACGTTAAAGAGACACAACCTACGTGTCTGAAGCTGTCATCCACTCACCTGGATGCCGAGCTTCCAAACTCACTGACCACCGGTCGATGACTAGTCGCCTCAGAAACCGAACCGAGCTGAAACAAAACATTTTACAAATAAATTAATATGCTGACTGTGGCAATGTTGAACACGTCAGAAATCCTATTTCGATAGAATATCTATCACTCACGGCCCAAAAATCAAAATTAGTGTAAAATTACGAATTAGTCCCGGACTTTTGTAAAATTACACTTTAGTACCTAAAATCTCGAAAATTACTAATTAATTCCCAAAAATTCTAGAAATTAATAATTAACCCAAAACTTTTAGAATTTATAATTAAATCCTCCCAATAACTCAATTTACAATTAAAACCTCAATTTTTTCAAAATTACAAAATTAACAATATTTTTAAAAATTACAAATCTAGCCCGTATTTTTTCAAAATTATAAATCTGACCCTCATGGCAAATATCAGACCCAGTCCTCCAAAACCTCCTTTGAAGATCTTTGAAGACCTCCGAAAACCTCCTTTGAAGACATTCGAAGACATTTGAAGGCCTTTCAAAGATCTCATTTGAAGACCTTCGAACATTTTGAAGACCATTGTAAATTTTTTAAAACTTTTCTATATTTCTGTATACTAAATTAATTATCATTAAATTAAATTAGAATTTGTAAATATTATTTAAATTGAAATATATGTATATATAATTCAGTTTAATTTTTTAAAAAAATTATTACACCAAAATTTTATCAAATCAAATTTCTTATAAAAAAATGTGAACTCTCTTTTAAAGACCTATGGAGACCTTTGAAGACCTTTTTGTAGACCTCTGGAGACCTTTTGAAGATCTTCCATAGTCCTTTTCAAGACATCTGGAAACCTTTTAAAAAATAGATTTTTTTTGTACTAAAATTCATTTGTTAGAGAAAAATTCAATTTCTCACAAAAATATCGCGATTTCTCGCGAATATGGAATTTTTTAACTCAGATTTATTTTTCTGGCATTTTACAAAATTGTCGTTTTTGAAATTTTTTTTTCAAAAATAGTATTTTATTTTATTATAAAAGTGTGATTTTCTCAATTGCTAGCGTAGAAATGGGTTAACCGTTAACAGGTCGTCTGCTATAGCTCGATCAAGCTCTCGGTTGTCACATATATGGGCCCAAACAACCCAATTGAGCTTAAAACTTCCTCCAATCCCATTCATGTATGTGCCGTTATGGGGTTAATTTCATCGATAGTTGCTAAAGTTTTCACTAGGGTATGCCATGATCGCTAAACTCGTTTTTTATCTCAGAAAGCCGCTGAAGTTTGGTTTGCAGTCGCAGACGATCATTTTGGTAAGTTGTTTTCAAAATTTGACCCCAAAGACTTGGTTTGGGCAACCAACCTAAACCGAGCCGCCAAAATGCAACACGTGTTTGAGTTTCTCCATCCCATGCACAACTCAAAAAACCGATCCGACTTGTTAGAACCGGTTTTGTCCGGTTGACAAAACCCAAAAAACATCTGGAATTGAAGTATGCATAAATATAAAATGAGAAACGAACACATCTCTGAAAATAAAGCAAGGAATGCATAACAATAATTAAAAGAAATAAAGAAAGTGAGATCCAAAACAACGGAGAATTGAAAAAGGACAAAAATTGAAATCCAACCTTTCCAAACATCAATCTAGAAATGATTTTGTTCTTCAATCACAATATCAATGAGGCAATCTCAATCAAATAAATCAAATCTCAACAGCAACCTCAAAAATCAAAATTTTAAAAAAACAAATAAACTAGTATTTGCCATTAATCGCCAACAAGACACATAATGGACACTCATCCAATGTATTGGCATAGAATCCATAATGAACACATCAACTCTTCAGAGATTCTGTCACATAAATGAGCATTTGATGAACATCACATATAACAACTATTTCTCAAGGTCACAGGATAAGCAGAACAAATCATTCTTAAATCCTTTTATCTTCGAGATTCTCTAGGAGTCTCATGATAGTACTCTAATCATCACGCTTCCAAAGAGTGCTAAATTGGTTCCCTAACTTGGCTAAAATGGATGAAGAGTTCGAATCTTCATTATTTAGTTTTCATTTGGTTGTTTTTAAGTTTTTTTTTGTTTTGAATAAGTGTCTCTCTTTTGATTTCGTAAATACTTAAAGAATATTTTTATATTTTTAAAATCATTCTCATATTATTTATTTCATAAATTCAGTTAATAAAATAAACCAATTTAACTCTACACCATGTTAATAGCGAAATTTCTAAAGCAAAATAAAATTGAGACTAATCTATTTCACAATGCATGGACAATGCTCATTTTTTTTAATGTGTACAAGTGATTATAACTATAATAAATAGCCAGAACCGCTTGGACCAATTAATTTCTTTTGGGGATGAACTCTCTTTTTTGATTTCGTGTACAAGTTTTCTTTTGATTTTAATAATGCAGATAATGCTTCAATATGGTTTTGATAATGCTTCAATATGGTTTTTATTTGGTTTTAAATAGTTTTTACTTGTTATTAACTTGCTTTTTATTTTTATTTTTTTTTCAATTTTTATTTATTTTTTATTAAATTAACTATTTTTTATTTGTATGAATGGCGTTTTATTTGGTTTTAAATTTTTTTAAATAAAAATTAATTGTCATTTTTTTTACTCAGTTTTCATTCATTTTTTTTAGTTTTCAATTTTTTCAAAAACCCTATTAAAAACCTAAAAAATGAAAATAAAAATTAAACTGAAAATATGGAAACATTAAATGAAAATTAAAAAAACTTAATAAAAAAATAAGCTTGAATGATTCAATTTTTTAGACTTGTGTAGATATCTTTATTTTCACTACATGAAATATGGCAAAATTTTGCCTGTATAAAAATAAAAGAGATAGAGTATGTGATTTTTTTTTAAAAAAAGAAAAGAAAAGAAAAGAAAAGAAAATAAAAGAAAAGAAAAGAAAAGAAAAGCTTAAAAAAGTATACTATCATAAAAAATTAAAACCTAACATATGAAAACTGAAGCCTTGTTCCCAACTTATAAACCAAAAAGCAAATTAGTGGAGCACTTGGAATTAAAACAAGTTGGGAACTTAGGCCGCAATTCAAACACACATGCAATTAGTAAACCAAAATAGAAAAGGATTAGTAAGAATGAGTTGAGAACCGAGGCAACAATCAAAACACTGTTGAGGTTGAATTGATTTTTTTGAAGATTTGTTGAAGCCGGATCTTGAAGGAATTGATGCAAGTCAAAGTGGGACGAATTGGAGACTAAAAGGGCAAGTTTTGGCGAAACAGTGAAGGACAGGCCATGTCCCAGATTGTGTAATGTCCGGTTTTACACGGACATGATTTATTGCCTTTTTTTTCTGCCTTCGACCATGTCTTGATTCTGGATGGAGTTTAGACAAGTTTTAGGGTTTGCGTTGCCCTAGTGTGGCTTGTATTCCTTGTAAACATATAAATGGGTGGCTAGAAAACAATCATGTAAGCCTTTTGGTTGCCATTGTATGCCGTATTGGTTGTTTTTCTAAGAGGATAAAGAATAGCTCGCTCTCTACCTGTGGACATAGATCGAATTGATCGAACCACGCAAATCCTTGTGTTCTTGTGTGTGTGATTGTGATCTCTACGTTAATTCATCGTTATTCTATCTCCTGTTTTCCTGACAAGTGTTATCAGAGCCACAGAAGTTTGCTCAGAAACTCATGGGATTCATTCTACAGAAAGAAGATGTCTTCGTATAAATTCGAGATTCAAAAATTCAATGGGTCGAATGATTTCACGTTGTGGAAGCTGAAGATAAAGTTGATTCTGGTTCAGTAGAAGTGCGAGGACATAATAGAAGGTGTAGAGAAATTACCTAAAGAACTAACAGTAGGACAAAAAGCTAAGATTGTGAAGATGACACACAATGTAATTCTCTTGAGTTTGACAGATGAAGTCTTGAGGGAGGTAGTTGATGAAACTACTGCTGCAAGCTTATGGGAAAAGCTGCAGAGTAAGTGTCAGAAGAGATTTCTATCGAATAAACTTTATCAGAAAATGTGACTACATACCTTGAAAATGACATAAGGGATGCAGGTAAAAGAACATCTTGATAATTTTAATAGAATTATATTAGATTTGAAAGGTGTTGATGTTGAACTTAAGGAAGAGGATCAAGCTATGGTTATGTTATATTCCTTGTCTGAATGTTATGAGAGTTTTGTTGATACTATAATGTGTGCTAGAGATGAACTCTCGATTAATGATGTTAAGGATACTCTATTGTCTAAAAAACTGAAGAGACCAGTTTCTAGTTCTGGTAGAGACAATGTAGGGTCTAGATTAACTGTGAGGAGTGACAGGAATATGAATAATGGTAGAAACTAAGGATTGTATAAATCTGAGTTGAGATGTTTTCACTGTAAGGAGATTGGGCATACTAGGAAGAATTGCCCACATAGAAATAAGAGAAACATTCAGGAATCATGTGCAACATTAGTTTAGAATAATTTTGTAGGGTTTCAGGATAATTCTGATGAGGGAAAAAACGGTGAAGTTTTGACAGTTACTGCATCTAGATCTGAACATAGCTGGGTCGTTGACACTGGAGCCTTATCACATGACTTTTTCTAAGAAACTGTTTGATTCTTTTAGAGAATGGAGAGACAGTGTGAAATTGAGAGATTGTGAGAAGCTAAGTGTTGAAGGTAGTGGCTCGTTGCAGATCAGGATGCATGACGGGATGGTAAAAAAACTTGATGCTTGGTATGTCCCGGGTTGCGAAGAAATTTAATTTCTGTTGATTCTTTAACTAAGCAAGGTTTTGATTTCTTTGGAAGAGGTGAAGAGATTATGGTGTTCAAGGGTTCAGTAGTGATGAAGGATAAATTGCGGAAAGACATTTATGCCTTGGTTGGTAACTCAGTGGTTCTGAATGGCGTTATGACTATTGTAAGTTCAACTGTAGAAAAGGTGGAGTTTGTGATCGAGACTCTGGAATAGTCAAAGGTCGATCATGTTGATTCACAAATTGTAGCAACAAGAGAACTGAAAAAGATAGCGCTGAACTAGTGCAATAGATGGTGAATTATGGTCCATTGATAATGCTGGAGGTATGCATTATGATTTGTTTCTTGGTGTGGATGGTAAAGTGGCGAAGCTAGCAAGTGGAGAGAAGTCCGAGCTTGGCTTGGACTTGGTTCATGATTGCAGAGCTTGAGGCCCCTTAAGGGCATGACAGAGGAGTGGTTCTTTATTCTGAGTTAGAGGAAGAAAATTCAATTCAAGGTGGAGAATTGTTGAGGTTGAATTGATTTTCTTAAAGATTTGTTAAAGTCAGACCTTGAAGGAATTGATGCAAGTCAAAATGGCACGGATTGGAGATGAAAAGGGCAAGTTTGGCGAAATAGTGAAGGACATTACCTGGGACACGGTCGTGTCCTAGACCGTGTAATGTTCGGTTTTACACGGACACGATTTATTGCCTGTGTTTTTGCTGCCTTCAACTGTGTCTTATGGTCCCACGACTGTGTCTTAATTCAGGATGGAGTTTAGATAGGTTTTAGGGTTTGGGTTGCCATAGTTTGGCTTGTATTCCTTGTAAACATATAAATAGGTAGCTAAGAAACAATCTTGTAAGCCGTTTGGTTGCCATTGTATGTTGTATTGGCTGTTTTTCTAGGATAATAAAGAATAGATCGAATTTATCGAACCACGTAAATCTTTATGTTCTTGCGTGTGTTAGCAACAGTTCATTGCGAAGACGATTAGAGCCAACACATGTGGGCAGCTATCAGAATTTCATCATCGATAACGCAAAGAACCAAGCCTACAAAACATGAAGGCGA
Source organism: Flueggea neowawraea (assembly GCA_948243855.1). Classification (NCBI taxonomy): domain Eukaryota; kingdom Viridiplantae; phylum Streptophyta; class Magnoliopsida; order Malpighiales; family Phyllanthaceae; genus Flueggea; species Flueggea neowawraea. Next base: position 47,697 of record CAODLS013491595.1, on the reverse strand, counting down.
TCGTATAAAAACTTAAGGATAACCTGAGTGTAAAATGTGGAGCTTACTGTTTTTCATTGATCTTTAGAAAATTAGAATACAAATATAAAAAAATAAAAAATTTACTCAAAAAATTTTTTGATTAGCAAATATATTTTCTAAATATTTTCAATTTTCAAAAAATAGAAATAAAATAGAAAATAAAAATCAAAAAATAGAAAAATGTTTTCTAAACACCTTAGTATTTTCAAAAGGATATGAGCCTTAATTTCCTCCACATAGTTCTTGTGGGTAGGCCAACTTGGGTTTAGTATTTATGTTTTCTCCGTCAAACACAAATGCCTCTTAGAATCTTAGCTCTAAATAAATTTATTTATGAAATTGATCTTATGGTTATAATTGTTATAGAGACATAATTGTGTGCTAGACCCAATCGCTGATATATTGTCCGCTTTGGATTTGTCCACTGTGAGTTTGAGCTCTCACAGTTTTGTCTCTTAAAAGGTGTTTCAGTTGTTTAAAGAAGGAAAGTACTTAGAAGAGACTATTGGTTTTGACTTTTAAGCGATATAGAAACATATCTATAATAATAAATCAATTAATTAAATAAAATTTCTTAGAAAATGAGTCGGATCGGGTCGCCCATAACTGGTCGACCCGAACCCAAAACCCACCTGCACAGTTGCAACTGCTGTGCAGTTACATGGCACGAAAGTGCCTTAAAAGATTGGAAGAGATATGCCCAACCATCATGTCTATTGACATGATATAAAAAGGCAGCATATAGCTGATATGAGATCAGGTTTTTACATCTTAAAAAAAAGCAAGAAACTAGAAAGAAATTTTGATCAGTGGAAAAGGCAAAATTGGAGCAATTGGATTGTGGAATTTGGGTTGCAATTTTCATATTTCAATCCGGATCTAGTAAAGCTACTTAAGGTTAGTTGATTTACTTAATCTACAATGTTTTACATTGGTATCAGAGCTTTCAAAAGTGGTCTACATGGTCTGATTGAGTTTTGGTTTGATTTGCTTGGTTCTGGCTCCTTAAATTACAGTGACGAATTGACATTTTCATGATTAATTTTTGTTATTGTTTTGTATGTTTTTCTCTGAATATTTCATATAAATTTGGAGTATCCTATGTTAAATTTATGAGAAATCAAACGGATGTGAATTTGGTGCTTTACACTGAAAGTTATGAATGTTAAAAAATTGAATGTTGAACATGTTGAAATCTTGAATTTTTCCAGAAATATGTTTTTCTTGCTGAAGTTGATGATTTCTGCTTTTCGAGATGATTTTTTGTTATGAATTCGTTCATTTAATCATTCAAATATAGTATGAATAGAAACTAAGAAATATGAACTTTCCAACGAATCAACCAGAACCAAATTTGAACAACTCCACAAGAAGATATGAGAGTGCAAACATTGAAGGTTGATTATTAAAATTTTCTGGGTTCTGTGAAGAACACCAAAAACAAAAAAATACAATAATAAAATTTAAAATTTATTAAAAACAGTTCCCCAATTCCAAAATTTATATAAAAATTATCCCCACAAATATACTACAATATTCAAATTATTGATCAATTAAAATATTTGGTTATGGAAATGTCAATATTTATTATAAATTTTTTAATATATAAGGAGAGAATAATTTGTATTAAATATTTCAGAAGGTTAAAAATTTATGAAATTTTCTGGAGAATTCAGGAAATTCATAATAAATGTGGGAATGGCGCAAAATAGTTTTTTTCATAACATATGTAATATATTTGAATTATTATTCAAATATGATTGAAAAATCATTTGTATTATTCTGGTGCCAAATAATTCATGAGAATATTTTTGAAAATTCATAAGTAAGTATATTAATTTTAAGAATATTCAGAAATAACTTTTTTTTATAGCAGATAAAAAAACTTAAGAAAATAGTTTAAAATATTATCAAATAATTTCTGGAATGAAATTAATTCCAAGAAAATTCTTAAAAATATCTTATGCAATGCTCAAGTGTTTTCCATAATATAGAATAAATTTCCAAGTGCTTAAATAATTTTAATTATAAGTTGATAATATTTTTTATAATAAAACGCTTATACCATATTTGTTTCCTTCTTTTAAGGAAATATGACTCGCATTTTGAGACAGCAATAGAATTCACAAAGAAAGCGATTGATGGCAATCAAGGTGTACAAAAAATTAAGAAAATATGGTTCTAACATGTGTAGGAGGGGCGTAAGATTTTTCGGTGGTTATTGGATGTGTCCGAACTAAGCCCAAATTTCTGAACATAAAGGAGCACTTGCAAGTTATACCATCGACCCGAGCCACACTATCATTGAGCATTGCAAAGTAGTGAATGAGCTAATTCAAAAGACAATTTTCGCTGGATAAAAATTTACCGAAGGCGAAAAGATTCATGCTCTTTGGGAAACACTTACACCAAACTTCAAGGAACAACTTTTTCAACTACGGAATTATGATATTAAGTATGAAATCAACAAGAATTGTGGATTACGATGACAGAGTATATGAGTTCACTGAGAGAGTCATGTGGAATGGGCTTTCAAAATTCATATTCTTACCTACCAACACATCAGTCCGCACTTCTAGAATTCCAATTCAAGACAAACTGTGGCTCACCAAAATGCTTCTTGATATCCTTGATCGGAAAAATTTTGAGAATTTAATCCCTCGAATTAGGAAATTCTATTTAAATGTAGATGGAGATTGATTTTATTGTAGTTTGTATTTATTGAATGTTTTACATATAGTTTCTTGTTTTAATATGTTCGTTTGTTTATTGGTCTCAGTATGAATATATATTTGTGAATATGAAGCAATATGAATTATGTGTTGTTTATTTAAATGTATTGTCACTTAATTCACTCGGTCTTATGAATAGATCTTATAATTTTAATTTGATTATTAAAATTAGACATTTGAATATAGAAGATGATGAGGAACATAGTGAACCATCTATTCAATATCTTATGTTGAATTTTAATAATTAAATTTCAAGAAATTCATGACCATTATGTATATATATTGATAGTGCCTTAAATGTCTCTGTGTAGTAATACAATGGCAACAAAGAACGTCATTGCTGATTTGAAAGGGTGAAAAAATGAATGGTGCTAACTATAACATATGGCATGTTAAGGTCCAATATGTCTTGGAATAGCAAAAGGCTCAAGAAGCTATTAATCATGAAATGATTGAGCCTCAAGCTGATGATGGAAACAACAATGCTCAGTTACACTGAGATTTGGCTGCTTATCGTGTGTGGAAGAAGGCATACTCCACTGCAAAGGGCATTCTGATCAGTTGTATGAATGATGATCTAGTTTTTGACTACCAAAAATATCCCACTGCTTATGCTATTTGGACAACATTGAAGGCAGGTTTTGGAGGAACCACGGTTTCAAAGCTTAGGCAGTTGACTATCAAAATTGACATTTATAAGAAGGTCCCAAACAATTTCATGAAACAACACCTTAGGGACATGTCAAACATGATTACTAAGCTTAGGCAAGCTGGGCATATCCTAACTAATGAGTAGCAAGTGCAAGTTGTTATTCGATCTCTTCATGGTAGCTGGGAGCACATGAAGGTCAACATGATCCATGATGAAAATATTAAGATCTTTGCTGATGTTGCTTGACATGTTGAGCTGGAGGATGAGCGCCTTAAGGTAGCGAAACCAAATCCCAATGCATATGTGGCTGAGTCTAGCATCAAGAAAGCTTCGGGCTTTAAATACAAATGGGATAAGAACAAGAAATGGAAAGCGAATGGTCAAGGACCAAAGAAGAGGAACGAGTTCTTCAAACGCAAGAGAGGAAAGCGTGGTGGAAAGAAAGACAAATCCAAAATGACCTGCTTCAATTGTGGTAAGTTGTGTCACTTCGTTCGTAGTGCGCTGGGCTGAAGAAGGTATTGTCTTCTAAAACCTCTTTTATTAATTTTTTTGTTTCTAGTACTGTCGTGCTTACTGAATCTCGTTCTGTATGGACTGTAGACTCAGAAGCCATCGACCATATAGCTAGAGACAGATATGCATTTGTGCAATTTCGTCGAATTCCAAAGGGAACACGACAGATATATGTGGGTAACAACTTGAGAATTGAAGTGCTAGGACTTGGCACATGCAATTTATTTTTCCAAGATGGAAAGATTCTTTATCTACATGATCCCTTTATGCTCCAAAAATTCGGTAAAATTTCGTCTCTATTGTTGTTCTTTTAAAGTTAGGATATAATTTGCAATTCTGTGGTAGTACTTCAGACATATTTAATGATTTTGTCTATTTAGGATCTGGTTGTATTATGGATGGATTCATGGTGTTGAACACTATTTGTGGTAATAGTAATGTGTTTTTTTCTTTGCTCACTGATCTTTGACATGCTAGATTAGGACATATTGGACAAGAATAAATGAATAGACTAGCTCGAGATGGTCTATTGGGATCAATCACGAGAATTAATTTGCCCACTTGTGAATATTGTTTGCAAGGAAAAACGACTAGAAAGCCATTTGGTCAAGCTCAAAGAGCTAAAATTCCTTTACAGCTAATTCATTCAGACATTTGAAGTCCAATGAATGTTAAAGCTAGACATGAGGAATCCTATCTCATTACTTTGATAGATGAATACACTTGATTCAGTCATGTCTATTTGATCCCCCACAAATCAGAAGCATTAGATTGCTTTATTAAATACATTAATGAAGTTGAGAATCAACTAGACAAAACAATAAAAAATTTAAGAACTGATGGCGTGAGTATCTATCTGATCAATTTAACAGCCTTTGTAAGGAGAAAGGGATAACGAGACAACTTATGATTCCTAGGACACCACAACAAAATGATGTAGCGGAGCATAGAAATCGTACACTACTAGAAATGGTTAGGTCAATGATGGCGCATGCGAATCTTCCTATTCAATTCTAAGGAGACACACTAATGACTGCAGCCTACATACTTAATCTTGTGCCAACAAAATCCGTAGAATCAATGCCTTATGAGTTATGGACCAACAATTAAACCTGATTTGCAACATTTGCGCCTTTGGGGGTCTGCTGCATATGTTCATGATACTTCCCACAAGTATGGAAAATTAGGGTCCTAAGGAAAGAAATGTATCTTTATAAGATATTCTGAACACTCAAAGGGGTACATTTTCATTGGTGATGACTCGGATGGGCGAGCCACTGAAATTGAGTCTAGAGTTGCCACTTTTCTAGAATATCTCTTTCTTAAAAAGAATGAGATCAACAAGTCTGACATGCATCTTTATGATTTACAAGAAGAGAACGACGTGTCTAAAAGTCGACCTACAGTCGATGTACAACATCCTATGCGAGACACTCCTCTTCCCATTGGGAGCTTTGATAGCACAACACTAATATCTCAATTGAGTGGGAGACATAAGGACAATCCAATTCCTATTGGTGGTATTAACAATAGTAATAACAATGATCCTTATTTGCGTAAGAGTAATCGGTCGAGGATTCCTCATAAACGATTTGAAATTGACAATGAAGCCTTCATTGTAACTCTAGAAGATGAAGAAGAACCTAGAATAGTGGAACAAGCTTTAACAGGTGCTACTAAAAATGAATGATGCATTTGAAAAGGAAATGGAATCCATGAGAAAAAATCCAGTATGGACTTTGGTTGATCTCTCGCCAGGTCTAAAGCAATTGGTAACAAATTTGTTATCAAAATCAAACGAAGAACAGATGGATCCATTGAGTAACGTAAAGTTCATCTTGTGGCTAAAGGTTATACGCAACAAGAAGGTATAGACTATGAGGAAACTTTTTTCCCTATTGTTAGGTTTGCCTTAATAAGATTAATTTTAGCCATTTTTGCACATTTAGACTTAGAATTGCATCAAATGGATGTTAAAACATGTTTCCTTAATAGAGAGTTAAAGGAAGAAATCTACATGGAACAACCTGTAGGTTTTGTTGTTAAAGGTCATGAGAGTAAAGTTTGCAAACTCCAAAGATCTATTTATGGCCTTAAACAATCATCCAAACAATGGTGTCTTTGTTTTCATAAGGCTATAATGTCTTATGATTTTAGAATGATTAATGATGATCATTGTGTTTATTTCAAAAGAACTGATGAGAAATTCACAATTCTATCTCTATATGTGGACAATATTTTGATAGCTAGAAATGACAAAGATTTTGTCATGTCTATCAAAACGTAGTTGTCCATGAATTTTGAAATGAAAGGCATGGGCAAAGCAAGCTACATTTTGGGAGTTAAGATAATTAGAGATCGTTCAAAGAAATTTCTGGCTCTATCACAAGAGCATTATATCCAGAAAGTCGTAGAACGCTTCTGTATAAGTAATTGTAGACCTGTAGACATGCCCGTGTCAAAAGACAAAGTCTTAAGTCGCGAGATGTGTCCAAAAAAATCCACTAAAAGGATGAAATGTCCAAATTTCCATATTGCAGTGATATTGGAAGCCTTATGTATGCAATGATGTGTACTTGCCCGGTATATATTTTGTTATTGGTTTGGTTAGACGATTCAGTCGAATTCTGGCCGCAAGCATTGGAAGGCTGTGAAAAGAATACTAAGATATCTCAAAGGCATAAAGTATTATTGTTTGTGTTATCAAGGAAAAGATTTACATCTGATTGTGTATTCAGATGCTGATATGGGAGGAGAAATTGATGAACACAAATCCACTTATGGCTATATGTTCTTACTTAATGGTGGCGCCATATCTTAAAGTAGTAAGAAACAAACTAATGTAGCCTTATCTACTATGGAGGCTGAGTTTATAGCTTGCTCGACTGCAGTTCAAGAAGAAATCTGGTTGAAAAGATTTCTTGAGGATTTAGAAATCAGAAGTGATAGCTCGGTACCTGTTATAGTCTATTGTGATAATTAGGCCACTATTGCTTTTACTAAAGACCCAAGTATCACAGTAGAACCAAACACATTGATATTAAGTATAATTACATTAGAGACATTATTGGAAAAAAGAAAGTATCAGTACAATACATATCCACACATCACATGGTAGCTGATCCTCTCACTAAGCCTATAGCAAGAGATATTTACCTTGGCCATGTCAAGTCTCTTGGACTGCGTAGATTGTCATTTGAGTTTATATATTGTACTACTCTTTCTTATTAATGCAAATTTAAATATTATTTGTTGCTTCTCGTTATATATATACATTATTTGCCGATTACTATAATGAAGCTTAGAATTGTTGAAAGTTACACAAGTGTAGATTGGCTCACTCAGACGAGCATTCACCCCTAGTGCTAGTGGGAGCAAGTAGAGATGAGACAAAAATTTTCTAGCGCTGTTGAAAGCGAATAGAATTGAGATAAGTTTTAAACAATGTCGCCTTAATGAATGATTAAGATGAGGTTGTAAATAATTTTTAATTTTACAATCGATTTGGATATCCCGATCCAAATAACATGTGAAAGCCAGATTTGAGATCTTGACAATTATACCTGCTACTAGGAGAATGCTTTAAGAACTCAAGTTAGTCACTTGGGATTGACGACTGAACTTATATCTGTACGGTGTGTGTAAAAAAATGATGACTAAAACACTGTAGCACATGATTCATACCATGTGGGCTTATTCAAACGTTAAAGGTAATGGGAGAATGAATCCCTACTTCTCCATTGTGTGAGACCTTTAGAGGAAATATAGTATCCTCTAAGCAATACGCTTATTACTTTATACTGTTATTCAAGGTTTTCATTTGGTGCTTGCTATTTTAGCTAGTTTACCTATGACCATGTATGGTTCGATCTATGGAACTAGTCTCGAAAAGCAACCAATCTCAAAATTGAGAATTTAAAGTGATAAAGGAAGACGTGTTCGGTATGTCCATTGATCGGCCAATCTTGTCGCTTGAGAGAAGCGTCGATGATTATGGATATATACATTATCAAACAATGTTTCGATTGAGGGATTTGATAAAGAGATATTAAAATTAAAGGAAATGTCTGAGGTATTGCGAGATCAATTATATATATTATAACTCATATATCGTTTAAAAAATCAAGGGTAGAAACGACTATGTCATTCCTAATAGATGCATAGTAATAAGCTCCCAAAATGTAGGAATGTTGGCTAGGTCGAACGATTCATTTGCCAAGTATGAAAATAGTGTCCTTTAGTTTTTGGCTGTTAATGTTCCATCGGGTCTTACCTATCATTTGCGAGTGGGAGATGTTATAAAATGGGTCGAGTCAGGTCGCCCATGACGGGTCGACCCGAACCCAAAACCCTCTTGCACAGCAGTTGCAAGTGCAGTTACATGGCACGAAAGTGCCTTAAAAGATTGGAAGAGATATGCCCAACCATCATGTCTATTGACATGATATAAAAAGGCAACATATAACTGATATGAAATCAGTTTTTTCAATCTTAAAAAAAAGGGCAAGAAGTAGAACAAAATTTTGATTAGTGGAAAACGCAAAATTGGACCTGGATTGTGGAATTTGGGTTGCAATTTTCATATTTCAATTTAGATCTAGTGAGGCTACTTAAGGTTAGTTGATTTACTTAATCTGCGAAGTTTTTCCAAATTAAAAGAATTTAACTTTAATTCTTGATGTATTGATTTTTTGGTTGTTCCCAGATTAGTTTGACAGTTTTTTTATACTATTTCATTCTTGTTAGAAACCGAAATTTTTACTTCTAAGTAATGGAATTGACCACAATATCATTGGTTAATTTTAGGTGAATATGTCACTGAAAAAAAAAAAAGATGAAGATGTCACTGTCAAAGCAAATGGGTGAATTATCGAAGACTTTATGGGGGTATACTTTTTACGTTGTGAAAAAAAAAAAACAAAAAGAACAGCCACATACATCAGTAAACATGTTTTGAACGTTTTGAAGATGTTATGATATTAAAGTTTACTGAAAGTGGAAAAATGAATTTCTTTGTTTTTGGCCGAGGGGAAAAAGAAATTGTCAATTCGTGGTCAATAATAATGCGAAATCTTGCTACATCAATAATGTGAAATCTTGCATACATCAATAATGTTATAACCGGAGGACAACTTTTAATGATTTCTGAACTTTTGCATTAAGTTCACAGTGCATTTGTACGACTTTAATGGTAGTGAGTTTGACCTAATATGTGTTGCTATATCATTTCATTTGTTGTTAAATTACGTTAAGACAAAAACTAGGGTTACAATATATATGAGGCCAAGTACAAACTGAAGGCAAACAAGCCTAGTAAATAAAATAACGGGAGAATCACGTTTTTATAGCAAATTAAACTGCCAGCTTTAGAAAATATCGCCACTAATTTCCAACTTTTAAAAATGCCAAAAAGATAAATAAATATTAAAAATACCATTTTTTTGGAAATTCGTGAGAAATTGAGATATTGTTGCGAGAAATTGACCTTCCCATGAGAAATTGGCTTCTTGTGATAAATTGAGTTTTTTCTCAAAACAATTTAAAAAGAATTTGATTTTTCCCAAAAGATGTACAATGGTGTACACAAGTGTACAAGGCCGTCACAATTTTTTTATAAAAATTTGATTTGATGAATAGATGATGGTGCACATATGTAAAATAATTGTTTTCTAAATTGATTTGATTTATTGATGTACATTGGTATACATAGGTGGTCGTTAGTGTACACAATATTTACAAATTTTTAATTTATTTAAAGGTATCCAATTTGGTGTACACAAGCGTACATTGTAAGCAAATGTACACAACGTCATTTTGGTGTACACAGGTGTACACAATGTGAATTTTAGGTGTACACAAGTGTACATTAGTGTATATAGGTGTACAAGATGTTTATAATCTTTTCTCAAATAATTCAATGCATTTTAGTTTAAAAAAAAAATAGATTGTAGCAGCTAGGGTTTGGGAAACCCTAGTTGCTGCCAGTCCCTCTTTTGTATTGCTTGCCAACAAGAAGAACAGATCTGTCTCAGTCTCGATTTTTCGATGCCGCCGCGACTCCAACAAACAATCATTCTTCGTCATTTGCATCTCCTTCTTCGTTGTTCAAGCTTTCCTTCTCAGCCACTAGTCTCTCTTTCTTTCTCTCTTTATCAGAAATCTTGGAGGAGCTGGAAGAGACGACAAACAAAAAAAGGGGTTTCAATCAAAATCCTAGATGCCGCCAACATCAACAGTGCCTCATTCTCTCATTGGTGTCTCTATTCCAAACCACAACACACCTACAACCATTCCAGATCCAGGACAAGGATCTCAAACAGATTGCGATTTCGATTTCGTTCGGTAATGACGAAGACCTTGTGACGACAATGGCATTGACTGGACGCGAACATAGAAAGGAAACAGAGGGAGAAGCAAGGATGGTGGAGGAAGAGAAAGAGATAGAAGAGAGAGAAGCAAGGATGGTGGCGAAAGAGAAGAAGGATGGTGGTAGGGGAGAAGAAGGAAGAAGGTGGTGGAGAAGTTTGAGATTGACACTAGAGAACCTAAAGATCGAGTGAGGCGACGTGAAAGATGGATGACAAGGAGTAGCGGTGCCGAAGAAGAAGAGCGACAAGAGATGAAGAGGCAGATAAAAGGGAGAGATGGGGTGGATAGAAAGAGGCAAACAAGAGAGGATGGAGGGTATAGAGAAAGAGGTAGATGCGATTTTTGGGGACAAGACGAGATTTTGCGTTATATATTAAACAGAGATGATATTTCTGAGAACAGTTTCATAATTGTGGCATTTTTGAAACTAAATTATCCTAGTGTGGCATTTTGATACAAACTTACCAATATTCTAGCATTTTAAAGAATGCGAAAATGGTATTTTTATTTGTAAGAATATACGATTTAAATTTGACAACTGACATTATTAACTCTAAAATATCACAAATATGGGTCTAAGAAGCCCATAACAAGTGGCCAAGTCGTGCAACTTGATAGTTTTCTAAGACGGGTCAAAATGACCCAAATCATCCAAAACTCTACCTAACCTTGTAGGGATCTCCTTACCTTCCGAAGCCTTGCTACAATAGTCTATACCCTAAATAATATACCTTAGTCCTTATATACTATAGTCTATATTCTAAACTGTATACCTTATATTCTGTACCCTAAACTATATATTTTATATTCTACACACTAAAATCTATAACTTAAACTTGATTAAACTTCTTGTAAGTTGTAATATACTATAGTCTATATCCTAAACGCTATACCTAAACTATATATCTTATATTCTATACCCTAAACTGTATAGGGTAAAATCAATTAAATTAATTGTAACGTTTATATATTATACCTTAAACTCCAAACCCTAAACTCGTATACACTAAATATTATTGACATTAAATGCTATTGTTTCATACCTTTTTTTTATTTAATAGTGATAAAGTAAAAATTTGAATTATTATAAAAGTCTTTTAAAATAAAGTTTATAAAAGTCATTGAAAAATTTATAAACTCTATAAAATTGTTTTAAAATAAAGTCTATAAAAGTCATTGACAAATTATAAACTCTACAAAAGTCTTTTAAAATAAAGTCTATGAAAATCATTGACAAATTTATAAAATCTATAAAAGTCATTAAAATCTATAAAATTTGTAAAATTATACACATAAAAAAATCTACAAAAGTCATTAAAAATTATAATCTAATACACCTCTAAGTGTCAAAAATATGCTAAATATTATATGCTAAAAACATGATAATGCCGAACAAATAAGCATAAAACAAATATGTGCGTTCTATAGAAAGAGAGAAGAGAAAAAGGTATGGAATTGAAGGGATAAAAAGGACGGCTGTATTGATTGGAGTAGGTATAGACCATGAACTTGCCTGCTCAGCCAGGCAACACAATGCAGATGCTATTAATTGTTAGAAATTTTTTTGACCAAAATTCAAACCCAATTGTATGCACTGCTTATTCATTCATCTTTCTCATTCGTTACTGCATCCAATTAACAAAGGGCGTTGAGGACATTTTCACATTTCGTGTCTCTCTTGAATCTGATAGAGTTGAGCCATTTAACATTGCTCGTAGAGAAAAACTAATCCATGGACCAAAAAGGAACTTGGCAGTAAAGCATGGAGGAATAAATGAGCCGGGATTTCCAAACTGCCACTGGTCGGATAGTCTTTTCCTCGAATTGACAAAATCGTGAGAAAATCGGTGCCGGATTGCCAAATGTTTATAGGCCAATTATGTCCTCTCGCATATAATTTTTCCGTTATATTTAGTGCCGGATTTCCGAACTGTTACGAGCTGGTTATGTTCCAGAAATGAAGATCCTAGGAATAAAATTAAATGCCCTTAAAGGTTACGAAAGCCCTAGAATTCATGTATGTCAACATCACCACCATTCTAACACTCCATACTTAGCTTTGAGCATGTTTTAGAGAGAGAAAGTGGCATAGAGAGAGAAGGAAGGCCAGGGAAACACGAGGCAAAGCCCGAAATCTTGAAGACACAAGCCTACCAATAAATCTAGGCACTTTGGTGGGTTTATCATGTTCTTATTTAGTTTGAATTACCGTTATTGTTGGATTGTGATTATATTAGGTTAAACTTGTTGTCAGGGTGAGTGGCGTGGACTTTTGGGCACTAAATGCTTTATGAATGATTTTATTTTGTTTTTTCGTGACATATTTGAAGAATTTGTTGATAAATGATTGGGGAGTCTAGTGAGTAAATGTTTGACTCTTGTGATTGATCATCGTAGGAGTTAGATTTGTGATTTTGTGTCTAGAGCTGATAGGTGAAACGCATTTCTAGACTTAGGGCATTCGATATGCATTTGTTAGGATAGAGATAATTCTATTGAACGTATGATCATGCTTAGGTTTGTAAAATCTTAATGGGTTTAATTGGTTGAACCATTGTGTAATTTGTTTGAGAGAAATTTTAGGCTATTACATTATCGAACCACCATTTATTTTAGTACACCCCTTGTTTGCATTGAATTTAATTAGAATTTTATTGGTCAAAGTCTAGTAGTTTTGACACCCTTTCTTCTTTTGAACTCCAATCGTTTAACTTAATTTAATTGCTAGATTAATTTTCCATTTACTTTCCCCCTAATCAAAACAAATTTTCTTTTTTTACTAGTTATAAACCACATTAGCTATATGATACCCTAACACTATGTAGTTAAAACTAAAATCAACATCTGTACACTTATGAATTGAGTCAACGAGAAACAAAAATTTAAGAAACTTAGTTGCCCTTGTTGAGGAAGACTTCTGCATTTTTAGTGCTGCTTTGAACTTCCATAGGAGTTTCGCCTAGATTAATTTTCTCTAAACCATCTTGAGTTTCAGAGTCCACATTAACAGACCCCCTGAGTTGTCCTGGTCCTTCGAAGTGGAATGTTTATCTGGGAACTTTTTCCGTACAAGCTTTGCCTTCCCTATGTTGGGTAGTGGGAGGGTTACTAGGTAAATGCTGCAACAGACGGGCATGAGTATTAGTGTATCCTTGCAATGGGGAACGTTCCTGTGATAGCTTTACATTTAATGCCATAGATGTGTTGATGTATATTTTTGTATATTTTTCAATGGTCATGGGCCCTTTTGGGTCAAAGGTTGGCCTCTGGAATTCACTTCGGCTTGTTGCTTTCTTTGAGTGTCACATGTCTTCAGAGGTGGGGCCTTGCAACTTATCCTCATCACGGAACCCTTCAGTGGCGATACGATAGATTATCATGACCTGTTGAAAGAGAATTGGATAACCAAGGTTTAAAGGAGCTTGATCACAGGGCCTTCCTCCATGGCTGAGCACAAAAGCATCATCATCAAAGTTAGATAGCTGTCGTTAGGGTGGTAATTCGGGTTGGATCGGGTCGACCCATTTATTACCCAAATCAGTTTAACTCTAATTCGGAAACAATTTATTTATTAAATGGATTACAAGACAAGACTCGTTTAACACATTTAATTTATTTAAATACATTTAACTTATTTATAATACACAATTAATAATAAAATAATTTCAACTAAAACAATAAATATAGATTTATAATATTTATTAACACAATAATATTCTAAATAAAGGTAAATCAAATACAAAACAACTAAAATTACAAAATTTATTAAAAAGTTATAATTTTCAATATAAAATATTAGACAATCTTTTTTAATAAATTTCATTCTCATAAACATAACTATCATTTTTAATAATTTTCATACATAAACATATATTATATATATATATAATAAAAATAATAAATTAAATATTTTATAAAAGAAATTTTATAGTTAGAGTTTGAAAACAGTTGTGTCATACATGTTTAACCCAATTATATTAAACGAGACATAAATGGATTAAACAAATTTAAGTTTATTTTTCCCATTTTATAAATAAGTTCAAACTATTTATGACTCGAAGTTATTTATAATAAATCTAAATTCGTTTAATTTTTTGTCAAATCATATCGTTTAAATAGATCGTATTGAAAGTTGCTGACCCTATTTCTTGGAATACCATCTGCCATTAGTGTGTCCCTGAATGACGGCTTCGTACGTTCTTCGTCTCATCATATTGTTGCGCATGGCTAGGCCCATTAATATCAAAGCGTTCGGCTGTTTTATTGTTATAGAGGGATGGGAGCTTATTATATATATTCGACTATATCCAATTTAAAATTTTATTTTTTAATAATTTTTTATAAAAATACAGTATATATAATAAAAATATTTTCAATTCATAATTTTATTTTTAACTCTAAAAAATTATTTTAATATCTTTTTTAAATCGTATTTTTTATCATTATTTTTTACAAACTAAACATAAATTTAATTATTTCTTAATTATTTGTTAAATAAATTTTGTTATGTAGATTTACATATTATATATATATATTATTTATTTTAATTAAAAAATAAGTAAAATTTAATCGTAATATATTTTTAATTAAGAATTAATAATAAAAAATAAACAAACATTACATTGATTAACAAATGAAAATACACACAACAATTAGAAAAACAATAACACATAATTATTTAAAGTCATTATATCATATTAATCTATGCCTGTATTAATCTACTATGTTTTTTTAATAGTGTATGAATTCATTTTAGTTTTTATGAACTTATTTTTCATATAATTGTATGAATTAATTAAATTATTAATCATAATATATTTTTAATTAACAATTAATAATAAAAAACAAGAACAAATAAATATTATATTGATTAACTAATTTAAATACACACAATATATAGGGGTGTAATCGAGCTGAACCGAGCTTTGGAGTATTCAAGTTCGGCTCGACTAAAATCTTTCGAGCTCGAGCTTGAACTCGAACTCTTTCTCGAGCTTAAAATCTTGTTCAAGCTCTGCTCATCACAAAGCTCGCGAGCTCACAAACTTGTTCGTGAGTTTTTCACTCTCGGCTCAACAAAGACTCAAATAAAAGCGTAAACGAGATTTACTAGTTCAAACTTGGCAAAAACTCTAAAAAGAATACAATCAAATGTAGTTTAATTCAATAAAATCATGTTGAGTTTGTAGTTGAACCAAGAACTATTAGAAGTTTCAATTTGCTCAACAAATTCAACCTAATATTAGATTTTATACAAGTTTATTTGTACTTTTATATGCACAATCAATTAGTATGAACTTGCACTTTTGTTGATTTGATCCAAATATTAAATACTATTCCAAACACAAACATATTTTTCACAATTTAATTTTAGATATAGATACATACATACATAACGTGTATATATATACATAAACAAGCATACAAATGAGTTTGTTCACGAGCCTACTCATGAACACACAAACGAGTTTATTAGCGAGTTTTTTTAGCCGTACTTTTGGGTGTTCTAACTCGGCTCATTTATTAATTCAAGCTTAAAATTTTATTCAAATTTGACTTGTTTATTGACAAGTCGAGTCACGAACGAGCTTTTATTGAACCGAACGCCGAGTAACTTACGAGTAGTTTGACTCATTTACACCCCTAACAACATAACAATGATTGGAAATTAAAACAATTTCACTCCCTTAAAAAAATTAATTAACATTGCATTAATATAATTGAAATTAATAGATATAAGTTAATTTAGAATGACAAAAATATCACAAATAAAATATATATAAGATCAAAACAAAACAAAGTAAGAAAAAAAAAGTGGTTTTACGCTACTACAGTGTCGCGCTACTACAGTAGCGAGCCACTTATGGTGCGGTACGCACTGCGTTAGAAATTGCACAAAATTTGAGCTGGGTACCTCTACCCAGTACAAGTTTTCTGTTTTGCACAAAAGTAGTGCCCGGTTGGAGTTGGCCTTAAGGGTGGTCAAGAAAAGGGATGACGTTTCCAAGGAGATGCCCTTAGTCACTGTTAACAAGTGACGTTGTTGTAAAAAAAAAAAAAAAGAGCACAAATGCATTATGCCTGATTAAAATATGAGAATTTACTGTTATTAGATTGACTCAAATAGTGGGATATATGAATTATGGATGCTATAGTTCAGGAAAAAAAAAAAGAAAAGAGGATCAGCTCGAAAAAAGTGCTGAAATTCTCAATTAATACGCCCCCAAATTCCAAATAAATATTACATTATATACAATATATTCTAATCTTGACCGAATTTCCTAATTAGTTGAGCTCATGTTGAGTTGACTGCAACGATGACGCCTAGATTCCAGGTAATAAACCCAACTTCAAAGTATATGATGAATGCAGCAAGTGGACATGATCAGAAACCTGGCCTGTTGATAATTTGTACAACATGAGACAATGAGGCACAGAATTTTATGACAGTAAACTTCATATCATGTGAATACAGCCAAAAGAGTATAGACGCATCTATTTTATGTGAACGAGGTTGAATAATTCAAACAAAACCCATTACTACAATCATGCATTTGGCTGGCTACTATTCTAACCTTCTTGTTGTCCTCAACAATCTTACTATTTTACCACTCCTTCGCTTTATTATCCCCACTCATGCTTAATATGAGAACATTAAACTTATTGTATTTGTATTAAACCAAGATTTGTATCACATGATTCATATAAAGATTAAACTCTATGGAAATTTGTTTCATTCTTCATGAATCATTGCATTGGAATTTCCTTTTTCCTAGAGTTAACTGTAAATACAGTTAGCAACAATGTTGTTACTGTATTTTTCCAAACCAGCATTAAAAAATTAGCATACACTCTTCAATCATGATCCTCAAAGAAATCTTTATTGGAAATTGACGGACTTCGTATTATGGCACATTTATGTTCACTTATTATTAGGTACTCGTGGTTCTTATAATCATATTGTTGCCAGGAAAGTATAATTTGAAAAATTATAAGTTACTGCATCTCTCTCTCTTCCCCATATTGCCCTTATACATGACTTGAAGTCTCCCATGTATTATATGACTTTCAGCTTCCACTCTCAATAAGCTGATTTGGGAGTAAACAGAAAGAAAAATGCGTATGGCAGCCATGAGCAAGAACTGCTCTAGAAAAGAAGCTAATAGAGGAGCATGGACAGCTGAAGAAGACCAAAAGTTGGCTGAAGTCATTGAAACTAATGGCCCAAGAAGGTGGAGATCAATTGCAGCAAAAGCAGGTTCATTTTCTGATTATGAAATCCAAACTTAATTTATATGGTGGTATTCTTGTGTTGGTTACTAAAAATAATAATTCGATAAACCTAGTGAGTGGTACTGGGTAGTTTCCCGAGTTAAGAAATCAAGAGTGCAAAATGTACCAGAAAAGAAATATTAGTTCGATATATAGTTGAAATTGTTGAACAGGAAGGCTTTGATCAACTCCTAATTAGTCCTAGTTATTGTGCTGAATATGCTAACTAAAATTCCGTACTGAAATTGCTAGTAGTAAAGCTAAGGCTTGATGATTTTGTGATGGTGTTGCAGGTCTAAATAGATGTGGGAACAGTTGCAGATTGAGATGGATGAATTATCTTAGACCAAATATAAAAAGGGGTAACATATCAGACCAAGAAGAAGACCTCATACTTAGGCTCCACAAACTACTTGGAAACAGGTGATTAACACTAAAACTGGCACATGTTGAGTATTATGTACCAGATATAGTGGTATTTAATGAGTTTTGATGGTGGCTTAGATGGTCTTTAATCGCCGCAAGGCTACCCGGACGAACCGATAATGAAATAAAGAACTACTGGAATTCTCATTTGAGCAAAAAAATGAGGCTGAAGGAGAAACAAGTTACAAGAAGAAGCTCAGAAGCAGAAGAATCTGTGTTGGAGAAAACAGAGGAGGTATTGGAGATGAATATTAATGCAGCAAAGGCAAGTGAGGAAGGAACCTCCAAGGTATTTGATGAGGACAACAAATTCAGATTTCTTGGAGATGAGTTCTCTGATTTCTTTGATGGACCTCTCAATTTGGAATGGATGAGCCAGTTTCTGGAACTAGATGAGACTAATTGGTTTGGCCATTCATGATGTTTGTGAATTGTTCATTTTTCAGAATTTCTTTTTGGGGTCAGGTTAAGCATCTATGTTTATTTGTGATGCAATTGCTAAGTTTATTTCTTTGGTAATCCTAGGAAAACCCATTAAGTTGATCATTTTGGCATTTTCACCTTTTCAAATTGGTATTTGTTAAGAAAGATCCAAATATTTTGATGGGTTTTCCTTTGGTTGACAAAAAAGCAGTTGCTTTGTTGTCTTGTATTGATAAAACTTCTTGTTCTGTAGTATTGACTTTTTCCTGTTTCCTCCTCAAGGAGAAACATGCAACAATTATTGTCGATTTGATTTAAATTTCCTCTTCTTTGCTTAGTATTGTCTTTTTGTTCTATTTAGATTTTAATCTGCTTGTCATCTTTAAGAGGAGTTTTTTGTTTTTTTTTTCTTTTTTGTCTTAGGCCATGTCAAAGGAACTATAGTTATGTAAATATGATCAAATGACCATTTATGGAAGTAGAAAGTTGAATTACAATTTTGAAATTTAAGACCACAAATTAAGGGATAAATGTGATCTAGAAAAAACGTAGATAAAATACAAGATTTAATCTGCAAAAGTGGAAAGACAAAAAGAAGAAGAATGTGATACTACTATTACAACCATAGCAACCCAGACTAATGCAATTGTAGCTTAGCCTCGTAAACTGTAAAATATGGATTTGCAACCTCCAACCTATAAATTTCTCGCAACCCTTGTTTGTTTGAGCGCCAATGTAATAATAAAGTTTGCTAATTTTTCCTCTGCTAAATGCAGCTCTATTGTTTGGTATTTGAGTTTGAAACTCTGTTAATTTGGTAAAATTGTGCTTCAAAGTGAAACCTCTTAAAACATTGTTTGATAAAAAAAGCTTAGTGTTCCCCAAATTTTTATTAAATTTGGGAAGATAACGCCGCCCTTTGATAAATTTGGAAATTGGTGAGCTTGCTAAATTATTAAAGTGTTTATAAACCAAAAAATAAAATAAAAATTGCACTCAAAATCTTAACTCCTATCAAACGGCTGAGAATGAGCAAAGAGAGGAACTCGCTACTTTGAGTTTTTTTATTCTTTAGAACAATAACAAAACATACAATAACTGAAATTGATCAATTGATGACAATATTACATAGAAAATAATTAACACTGGTACTGAAACATGAAATGAATTCAAAGACCAATGAAAGCTTGCGAGTTGAAAAACTGAATAAAGACTTAGAGAATAAATATGTTAAACCCATGGGGTATAAGGCGAGTGTGTTTATGGAGAGTTGGAGCTACTCTCACAACGTCCTCCTGCTGTTTTATACTACTCCACTTGATTATCTCTAACAATTAAGGATTATCTCCAACAATTAAGGAATTTAATCCCAATTTCTCTAATTTCTCCTAGAGGTTAGCTTTTTTCCATCTGTAGCTTTTTGAATTTCTATTCATTCCTTATTTTCCAATTGATTTGGTGTCCTACATTCCTTCCTTCCAAGTTTCTTTCCTTTTTTTTTGTCCCAACTTGCAATGAATTGATTTTTGACTTCCCTTACTTAGCTTTACTTAGCTTCCTTCTGGTTACACCCTGATCCTTAAGGAAATATCTCAATTTGTAGTAAATTGGGATACTTTCCTTTCCTGACTTGTTGGCTTGCAACTCCCTCACCTAGATCCTTCTCTACTTCTTTCATTGCCACATACTTGGTCTAGTCGTTAGGCTAAATAATCCAACTCGGCCTAATGGGCCTAAGTTCAATTGCATTGAACATAATTCCGCTGGGGCCATTAGGTTGGGTCCAAATTATAGCGTAAACAATTGTGCCCCTTCCCTCGTGTTTTTAGTTTGACAAAACCATGAACATGGACATAATTGATGTCCTGCAATTACCCTGAGATTAGACTAATGTTCCTTCGCAAATATCCTTCTGCAATATATTTTGTTCTTCTACAAAATTTTTGTCCTCCAATAATAAAACTATTGAAGCACCAAAAAATCTTGAAAAATTATGGTGGCCTGCAGTGCTAACCACTTGAATTTTATACCTCACATTGCTTACCAACAAGCACCTTGTTGAGTTCAGTTTTGGTAATGAAGTTCACAAGACATCCATGAAAGAGGTGCAAAGATGTAGATTTTGTGAATTGTGGCCATTACGCATGTAAAGCACAATTTACGCACATAATCAATGGCTAAGTGCGTAATTGATGTAGTCTACGCAAGAGCTGATGTGAGTTTCTCAGCTGACGCGAGTCTCAGTAGCTGGGTTGAACGTGATGAAATGTCTATGCACGTAAATCCAGGGTTGTGCACGTAACATGTTGATGCACTTAGCTGATGAAAAGACAAAGCAAGCAAGAGAGTTAAAGGTGCAATCTTTGAAGAAGTGAATTCTACGGACATAAGAGTGTGCTTACACACGTAAGTCATATGTCAACAAAGTTGGCAGTCATCACGACGCTCCTTGAGATTTGAATTTTGAATATTCTTGACATGCTGACGTGTAGAATCAAAGGTGTGATCTTGTAATTCGACAGTGCATGTTATGAAAAGAGCCTATGCACACAAGTGTATCAGATTATGCACGTAGTGCTATGTTTAAGCACGTAGAAGTGGAATTGTGCCAACCAGTGACGAATGGATTTTTGAGTGAGCCACACATAAAACAAGCTACACATATAGAGCTATGAAGGATGCAAGCACTAATCATGTAAATGGAGGTTATACACGTAAAAATGGATGACGTTAGATTTTATCAGAATTTGCATTTGTTTCACAACGGCTATATTCTTGACTCCAAGGGTCATAAACTTTAAGAAGGCTAGAAATAGGTCTCTCCAACATTAGAAGAATAGATAGAAACCTTTGCTATCTTTATTTCTCATTATTTCTCTCACTCTCATTTTATACCCATTCTAGCTATTTCATTTGCTATTATTCTTGGCTTAGGTTGATCTTTAAATTTGTGTTTTGGGAACACATTTTGTAACAATCAAAGTATTTGATTGAGAGTTGTATAGGTTTCTTTGTTGAGCCTTAGAAAAACAAGGTTTGATGTTTTACTTGTTTTGTTTCCTTGGAAAAACAAAAGAGTGTAGGTTTTCTAGTTTGTTTCCTACAAAAACTAGAGAGTGTAAGAGTTTTCTTGTTGAGCTCGCAAAAACAAGAAATGTAACGGTTCCCTCCACCCAGAAGTGAGAAGATAGTGGATTGAATTATCTAGGGATTCTAGATGAGTAAACGTAGGTTAAGGAAAACTGAACCATTATAATTCAAATTTGTTTTCTCTTCCCTCGGTTCATTTACTTTATCTTGCATATTGTTGACATTATGTTTGGACTGGATTTTTGGTTTTGAGTTGGTTCTCATTTGAATTTCTGATTTGTGTTCAAAATAACTTAATAAACTTTGTTGTTTGTTTTGATTTGCAAAATATTTTCAACAAAATTTTTAAACTCTCTAAAACTTCAATTCACCCTCCTCTTAGAGTGATATTCTTAAGGCCAGCACACTTACTTTGTTGCATATCCCTCTAGAGAAACATATTATGGTGGCCATGTAATGGATCGGACCATAGAGGCCTACCACTTTTTTAAATATTACTCCGGTTCAATCCGTCACAAAATATTTAACTTTTTATCCACCCCTTCAAACCAAACCAAACCAAACCAAATTCTAAGGTTCAAACCAAAAAAACCCAAACAAAATAATCAAATGGCCAAAATTTTAAAACCCAACCATCCAAATAGAGTTTAAATTTATTGCTAAAACCAAACTAGACCAACTATCTGCAAAAACCCACACTCTAAACCAAACCAACCACTAAACCAAGTTTCAAACCAAATGAACCCAAAAGAAACCATCAATAAAAAAAAACCAAACCAGCTATTCTTCCTTCCAATTTCAAACAATAGGCTTAGAAAAACATATCTTTACCGTTGATGTTGTTTAACCCTACCAAGTCCAACCTCCACCTCCATTGCACTGCCGCCTCCATCGTGGAAAGAGAGATCATCGCGCCGCCATCACCTAGAGGAAGCCGCACCATTGGGGGAGGACCTAACGCCACCGTTGCCTGGAGGAATCTGTTGCTACGTATCGTGCTAAGGAAGGGAGCCCGTCAACAATGTTGCCTTAGGAATCTGACAATGGTTACTTCTTCCTTCCTTATTTTGTAAGGACCTTTAGTCAATTTGACTGCTCGACACAGCTGTATTAAATCCATAAATGTACATTCGGCCTTGATTGTGAGTTTAACATTGTATCACAGTGAACTAAAAATGACTTTGTTGAATTGGTTGTTGTTGGCTAAATACGCTATTGTTGAATGTCGGAAACAAATGGATAGGCTAAAAGTAAGAGGAAATGCTGTCAGAGTTTCTTTAGAAATTCTGATTTTCTTTTGTCTATTCGGTTGGAAATTTGGCTGCAAATCTAGCTCTTGACTTTCATTCATTGTATCTTACAGTTCAAAAACGAAAGGATCATGAGATCTTTGATTCTATCATTCAATCACAATTAAAAGATCTTTAATGGACTCAACAACCAACAAATTTACGAAAACCATGTAATGAGTCCCCCTTACCAATTTTCCATGTTTGTATGTCTAAATCTTTTATTTTTGATTTGTGAATTTTTGCTTTCATATATTCGAAATAAGGGAAAAACCAAAATCAAAGTGGGAATAAAAAAATTTCCAGAAGCATGTTATTGCCTCTCTGCTACCAGGAAAATCAAGCTCACAGAAGAAATCTTGTGAAGAAATTCACAAGACAAAAATTCTTAAGCTTAGTCCCTGGAATATTTTCAATCTCTAATTTTGTTTTTCCTTTTGATAATCTTAATGGCCACAAAGGTTACTAAGAAAAATTCATGGTCCTGACTTGTGTTCTTGTTTTTGCTTTACAGATAAAAACCATAGATGAACCATGAAATTGTAGTCCCTTTGGCTAGTCCCATAGTTTATGGAAGGTCTCTTTGGATTTGTACAGTTCAACAACGAAGATTTGAAGAAGGGTTCAAAAGAGGAAGAGAAGACACCCTTTACAAAAACATGGACCATTGAAGGATTCTTCAATCTAATGTAGGAGAACTATGATTTTTATTCTTTTAGGCCTTGTCCCTTACACTCAAGCTAGTCTTGGATGAAAATTGTATTATATGACAATGTATTTCTCAAAATAAATAAGAAATAGTTTGAGGCCTATCTCCAACTTTTCCCTCTCGTCTCTTTCTCCTTTTGGTGTGATTTTCAAAATGGCCAAGGGCTACTTTTGTAGGTTGATGATCTTTGATCTAGGATTTTTCTTTTGCGGCCAAGAAGGCCCATAATTCTGCAGATATTGAAGAGATGACAAAATGTTCATTGGCTTCAAGTCCTCTTCACTAGAAAGAAGCTATAGTGGCCATGAAGCCTACTTTTTTTCTTCTTTATTGATCATAGTCTCCCTTTGGCCTATAGGACCATATGGCCTACTGCATTTGTTGTTTGGACAAATGGTAGTTTCAGCCACTACCATCCATCTCTAGTACATTCAATCACCCATCAATCTCCTATTTAACAGGAGACATCAACGGCCTTATTGAGGGCCTCATGTTCTTGGTGGTTTTCAACAAATGAATGCTTCATTGCCCTTAAGGACTTCGTACCTTTCCTTATGGACGTGTTCATTTCCTATTTGCTTTTTTACCCACACATGCCTCATTCGCTGACTAGGTTGCCATAGCCTATCTTTTTAGTTTCTATTGGTGAAACAACCCCTTAGGTGAAGACTAGTTACATTAACTAAAGCTACATAGGAGAATGAATTTTCCTCAATCAACATGGCCTCCTTTGGAAACTTAAGCACCCCCTTATGAATCCTATCTTATACTACATTTTTGAATACCCAACAACCATTAGTTGAGTGATTCCAAGAGTTATGGAACATGCAATAATCTTTCCCCTTAGTTTCCTCTTTGGTGGGCAGTCCGTGACCTAGAGGAAAAGAGATAAAATTTTCCTTTAAAAAAATAAAATTATTATCAGTTTTGCTTACATCAAAGGAGAATTGTTAGTGATTTTGTCATATGCCTTGTTCCTTTGGCTTAATGTCAATAACATGAACCTCTTCAGCCACTGCATTAGGAGCCTTGTTGAAATAGGTCCCCATAGTTTGTTTCCTCCACTGGTTGTTCTTTCTAAAGAGTTCTTCGTACTCTAGTGCCTTAGCTACCATTTCATAGAAGTGTTGAACCATAAGTGGTTCACATTTGATTCCTTTTATGTTTTGATTAGTGTACAAAACTTAGTAAGATTTTTTTAAAAAAGTAAAATAAATTCAACATCAAAGAAGGCCAAGAAAAATAAAAAAAATCATGTTGACACGTTTAAGAGTTGACCCACGACCTTTCGGAGTTAATTGATGCATTAAGAAATCAATTGAAGAAGTTCCAAGGCTTTGGTAGTCGACTACAACACTTGCCAATCGATTAATGGACAAACATAAGCATCAACAACCCCCGGTAGTTGGCTAATGGAGGCATGAGTCGACTAATAGAGCAAAGTCACCTGGCAGTCGACTAATGAAGATCATGATTGCTCAAATCTGACTAAAAATGAGATTTCCATGATTTATAAGTCAAATATTTCAAATACAACAGTCATTTAATGAATATATCACTTGGGTAGTCGACCAATGAATAGGGATGGCAAAATATCCAGAACTCGCGGGGTACAATCCCGAACGGGGCTGGTTTTTCAACATTTGACCTGGAAACCGAACGGGTCTCGGGGTAACCCAAAATTGAAATTATCGGAGACGGGGCGGGGTCGATATTTAATATACCTGCCCCGTAACCCGCCCCAATATATATTATTAATTGTATTTTGTTTTGAAAAGTTCAATATACTATATATATAAATATAATTTAGCTATATATATATATTTATGCTTGTTGAAATTTATATAAATTATTTGTGTTATTTCTTGAATTATAATAGATATAAATCAAACAAAAAAAATTAATAATGATTTAACGGAGCAGGGCGGGGCAGGGATGAGAGTTGATTTTCATACTCCGATGGGTTACGGGGCGGGATCGGGCAAAAGTATATAAGTTGCGGGGCGGGGATACCAAAATCAGTCCTCGATCTACCCCATTGCCATTCCTACCAGTGCAGCTTGGTAGTGGACTAACCAAGTGAACAAAAGTGAATTTGAGGCTAGTAGTCAACTAATGACCTTGGTAGTTGACTAATGGAAGCTGACAACATCCAAAGAGCTTCATGATTGATCTCCAACGGATTCTTATGCTACTCTAACGGCTAAAATAACTTCAAACACCTTCAAGACACTATAAAAGGGATTCCAAAATTCAGAATTAAGTGCCTCACTCCTTGGTTTATCAAGCATACATTCACCATCCTTGAAATCTCCCAAAAGAGGTCAAAATTAGCATAGTATGGATTGTTTGTTCTTCATCTCATATACTAAAGTCTCACATGTTGGAGAATTTTTGGTCTATGCTTTGGTTGAATTTGGAGAGTGGAAATGAGTTGAAGTAAGAGAGAAAACAACACCAAGATTTATAGTAGTTCGGCCAGCCATGCATACATCCACTACTTAACTCTCACTTAGGATTTGCACTATATCGAAGTTTGATTCCAGCTCAATCCAACAAAGCCTTACAACAAGGTTGATTGTGACTCACACTTCTAAGACAAACAAAGTTGATTACGGCTCACTCCTCCAAAGCCAACAAGATTGATTACGACTCATCCCTCTAAAGCCTACCCAAGGTTGATTCCCGGATCAAACCTCTAAAGCCATACAATGTTGTTTTCTCTAGGTCACAACAAACATTTCCCCACTCTCAAAATGAATGCAAAAATATGAAAGCTCTATGCTAGGAGTACATGTGTTTGATTGATCTTTTTGATCTTCTCTCTAGCTTGAATTTGGTGTTTTGGGGCTGATAGAATGATGAAAATGTTGAAGACTTAAAACCATATGATTATCCATGTTTTTCTGCCCTTCCTTGATGTATTTATAGCATTCTCATGTGATATGACCGTTGGTAAAGTGAAACTAGCCGTTGGAGTCTTCTGGACCATTCTAAACGTACGTTATAGTTGCAAGACGTACGTTGATCATGATGATTTTCAGTTCACGTACATTGTTCTTCTTCTGACGTACATCGATCATGTTTCTTTCTAGATGACGTAAGTTATTTGTGGTTAATATACGTTGCTTTGCTCTTTAATGTATGTTAGGCATAGATAACATACGTTATTTGCTCCTTCAATATTTCAGCGGCTTCTATTTGCATTTTGGATTTTCTTCACGTATGATGAACGCTCAATTATACATATTTGTATTGTCAAATTCCTATCATTTTGGTTATAATTGAGTTGTTTTTATAGGTTCTGGTGTTTTATTGATTCATATTTTGTTTTCCACGTCATGTAATGGTGTCTTGATGGAATTACGCAAAAACAGACCAAAACGGAGAATAAACGACAAAGTCTGAGGCACCACTGGAAAGACACAGTTTAGGACTGTATGACACAGCCGTGTAATTGCATTATTATCTGTGTCCTTTTTGTCATAGCCAAATGCATCTCCAAGAAGCAAGACACGGTTTGGAATCCAAAGCCATGGCCGTGTAATTTCATGATCTGCCTGTGTCCTATTCGCAGAGTCAAATGCACATTCAGAATACAAGACACGGCCTTGGAGTCAAAGACACGGTCGTGTAAATGAAGTTGTGTCCATGTCTTACTAGTTTCAGGGCCAAACGCATCAAAGTGGTGAAACGACGAAGTTTTAATGCAAGACACGGTTTGTGGGACAAAGACATAGCCGTGTAATTATGATTTTGCCCGTGTCTTTCCAGCTTCATGAATTCTGCCATATTTTGACCTATTTAAGGGGCTTTCAGGGTTAAACCAGAAGGAAGCCTCCATTCACACGCAAAAACAGAGCTCTAGAGGGGGAAAGAGCTGGGTTTCAAGGGGAGAACACCATGGGAGTGGATTTTCTTCAAGATCGAGTGGATTGCTTGAAGATTGAAGGATTCTCAATGGGTTCTTTCTTTCTATCTTGTTTTCATTTCTTTTTGTTGATTTAT
The DNA here is from genome assembly GCA_948243855.1 of Flueggea neowawraea. Lineage (NCBI taxonomy): Eukaryota > Viridiplantae > Streptophyta > Magnoliopsida > Malpighiales > Phyllanthaceae > Flueggea > Flueggea neowawraea. Next base: position 20,190 of record CAODLS013491595.1, on the reverse strand, counting down.
CTACTGATATTATGAGCTAAATGTGTACGCATCTAGATGTGATGAACCTTAGCACGAATTTGTGATTGGTTTTTGTTATTTTGTTGCTTTGTTCATGAATTGAGACTCATATATGATATAATATTGTGTTGTTGGATTAATTCTACCGGTGTTTTAATTCGACAATTGATTGCATGCGTAGGAATCGAGAGATTTATCGTGTGTTTTGAATCACTCATAGGTAAGAGGAGTTGCACGCAAACCTAGAGATATGTCAACGTAAATATTTCGGATTAAGGTCAAACTTAATATGGGAATTCATTAATCTATGTTAATGCAACGTGGGGGTATTAATTAGGAAGAGATTTCGGTTAATCAACTTGATGTTAGATGTTAACTGACTTAACAGAGAGGTTAATGTATGTTAGTAATTCTTACGGTCCAATTATATGAACAAGTGAATTAGTGACGAGGTCGATTTTGCTTAGGTAGTCCTAGGGGATTCAACATCTGGATGCTACTGTTACCCTTGATTGCCCGGTTCTTAAACTCTCTAAGTGTTGCTGTGTTGTGTGTTGGCGTGTCTCCATTCCTTATGTGTTTATAGGCTAGATAATAGAGAGAGAGAGTTATTACTAGTATTCTTAGTCTCTGTGGGATACGACACTCGGTACTCAGGTCCGTATACTACAATCGATAGGTGCGTTTGCCTGCTACCAACGTACGTTGGCACTCATATAACGTACGTTAAGCACCTCAGGAGCCTTGTTTCACAATTACAAGATTTCCAACATGTTCCACCTCAAGTCAAACGCTTTGCACTTCATCAAAACCTTTTGTTCATCATCAGAACATGAAAGGATCTTATTATTGATCACCCTTGATCCAACATCACCTTCTTTGTTGGTCATTTATAAATGCTTTAAAAGAGGAAAAGGTTAGTTGTGAGCCTTAAAAAACACATTGTAAGGGCTTTAAAGGTGTAAGCCTAAGAGAGAAATCAACATTGTTTAGGCCTTAGATGTGCTAACCGGGAATCAACCTCATTGTTAGCCTTAGAGGTGTGAGCCGAGAATCAACCTTTTTGTGAGGCTTTGTTGGATTGAGTTGGAATCAATACAATATAGTGGATTAGGAAATCTTAAGTAAGGAGTTTATGTAGTGCACGTAGGCACGTTTGATCAAACCACTCTAAATCACTTGTGTTCATTTCTTCTCTACTCTTCCAACTCAACTAAGAAGACAAAAAAATACTTTAATAACAAGTACCTAAATTCCATACCTTGGAACTTTTTTCTTAACTACAGTTCTAGACCCTTATGGGCCATTTTCACATACTTTACCTCTGGAATATTGACTTTTCATTTGCTTTTCATTTTCTTAGAACGGGCAATGTGGTCATCCACTTTCTCCCTTGCTTTTTGGGACACTTTGGATAATTCTACAGCACATATCTCGTGCTTTATCTGGTAGAATTATGTATGGAAAAGCCTTTGTATATCCTGTCATGAAAAAAAAGAACTGTTGGAAATGACATATATCACGAAAAAGCTGCCTCTGTTAGAGAATTAGGAAATAATTTTAACAAAATATTTTGGAAGGAATCATAGCTAAAGAACTCCCTGCATTGATTATTGAATGTGGCCACGTGTTCAATTGTTGATTGTCCATCCTCCCCCGAGAAAAGTGTGAAATCCGGGACCTTAACCCTTTTAGGAAATGGCTTTTGGTCAAAATGCTCCAGGTATGGCTTACGAAAATTCGGTCATGAGATGGTTCTAAAACCTAGATGAGAAGCTCTTGCATCAATTCCCTCAATGTATTAGTGTCCATTTGATCACAGGGTTGAATCTTAGGGGAAGGTTGCTAGGGAGTATATCCCTTTGGGCTGTAAGAACTAATCCTCTCACCATACATTCCCACTAAGCCAAACTAGCATTTTTTAGGCTCGTAAGCCCCTAGATATGTGTGGAGACTCGTGTAACCTTCTAGCTTCGTGAAGGCCTTGCTATTTCCTTTGCAGTCGGACCCATTAAAGGCTTTGGCTTCCTCTCTTTTGTGATACTGTTGGTGGTCACCTACTGCCTCCCTGAGACATCTTGGGCCACCAATGGTGTAAAATTTGATTTTCCCCCAATGGATTTAATTGGTTCTTTTTTTTTCACTCTTTTGGGGATTTTTTTTCCTTTTGTGGGGCAAATGGTACACTTCTACACCTTGCTTCTCCCCTTTTTCTACTATTTTTTAAATTCCCCCTTAGAGGGTTACCTCATAAGGTATTTTGCTAGTATTTTGGGTGCATCATTTTCAGAATCAATGGCCATATCCATAGCTTTCTTCTCAATTTTCTGCCCAGCCTCTTGATTTAACACTTTTGGAGACTACCCCCCGAGTGTTTTGAATGGTTCCTTTAAGGGGGTGTTAAAGGAGTTACTACCTCAGGTGGGATTTTTTTTCTTTTTTCATATCATTACTTTTCTGGGCTTCAGTGGTGACCCGCTGGAAACTAGCCATGACCTCCTAATGGTTGCTTTGAATGGTGAATTGGTTACCTTGTATAGTCACAATAAGGTTTTCAATAGCTTTAAGTATTTGATTAAAAATACTAAATCATAAACTGATAGGTGGCTTTTTATGCATGTTTTGTGTTGCATTTGATGTTTGTTTTGCATTGTAAAGTATTGTTATTCGTGTCTTTTTTATGCCTTTTTGGTTTCTTTGGTTGTTTAGGTGAATGTTGGTGAAACATGGAGAATTGGAGCTGTTTTAGGTGTATTTTGGTGTTGATTGCATTATAGCGTGGCCACATCATAGTATGCGAGTTGACCAGGTTGACTTTTCTGCATTAGACCACTTGCAACCTATACTTTCTCTCATTAGTGTCTCTTCATCACTTTGGAGGGCAAACCATACTTTCATTTCTTTTTGGCTTTCTCTCTTCATCATGTGTAACTAAACATCTTTCTAGTTTAGGTATTTTCGAAGTTCAATCCATTGAAGTCATGAGACGACAACCATATTAACAAGGGCCTTCTAAGAGCAAAAATAAAGATGAGTTGCAGTCCTTAAAAGAGATGATGAAAACACTTATGACAACAACTCAGAAAATTTCATAGGATATCAAAGCTAAATTTCAGAATTTGGAAAGTCAAATGATAATCTCTGAACAAGCTAAAGAATTAAGGGAAATTGCCCTCCCAAACTGAGATAAATCTAAGGCATAATGTTAGTGCCATCAACCTTCAAAGTGGGAAAGAAATTCCAAGTGCAAAAAACACGACATCATTGCGGCATGACCATGCTGTAGTGACTAAAACATAAGCAGAAGCTCTAAAGAGTTCCAGAGACATGCCAGTGGTTGTGAATCCTGAAAAACCAAATTTTCCACATAGATTAGCAAATAAAAAGAATGCTTTAGATGATCAAGAAGTATTGGAAACATTGAAGATAGTTGAGATCAATATTCCTCTACTTACAGCAATTAAGCAAGTGCATAGATATTGCAAGTTTCTAAAGGAGTTGTGCACTAGAATGAATAAGCTGAAGGGGAATGAAAGAGTTCATATGGGAGAAACATTTTCAACAGTGCTTCAAAAGAAGATGTCTATCAATGAGAAAGACCTAGGTATGTTTACTATCCCTTGTAAGATAGACAATATTGGAATTGAAAAGGCTATGTGTGATTTAGGCACATCTATTAATTTAATGCCTTTATCTGTTTATTCCATATTAAATTTTGGACATTTGAAGCAAACGGGTGTAGTACTAACCTTGACTGACCGTTCTAGTGTCTTTCATGAAGGTGCTCTAGAGGATGTTTTGGTGCAGGTCAACAATTTAGTTTTTCTTACAGAGTTTTATTTCTAGTGTCTTTCATGAAGGTGCTCTAGAGGATGTTTTAGTGCAGGTCAATGATTTAGTTTTTCTTACAGAGTTTTATGTGCTAGATATAGAAGATGATGGCATTCTCAATTCGAGATTGCTATTGTTAGGAAGACCTTTCTTGAAAATAGCCAACATAAAGATAGATGTGCATGAAGAAACCTTATCCATGGAGTTCGATGGTGCTTTAATTAAATTTAACATCGATGAAGTAATGAAGCATCCCAATGATTTTTCTTCTGTTTTTGTTGTTAATCGTACTAAACCATTAACATAAATTTGTTTTGAGTTGCATGATGATGGTTCTTTGTAGGATGTTAGTGCAATGTTGGTGCAAAATACTAAGGAACTGCAAGTACCTGATAAGGTGACTGTGTTGTGGCATGGCCATGTCATAAGCAAGAAGATGACAAAAAGGGCTTCAAAGGTAAATATTCTCTAGTTGATATAGCCAAACGTGAGTCAAAGTTTGTTAGGTTCCTGAAAAAATTTCACACTAAGAAAAAGAAAACAAAAAGGGAGCGTGTGGTGTATATTCCAAAGAATGACTTTGCCATAATTCATAAGAACTTGCCACCAAAGAAGAATGATCCAGGCACAAAGATTCATGTGCTGAATGATGAGAAAGGATAAAGATCCAACTAAGTTCATCTAAGGCGACGTAAAAGAAACGCTTCATAGGAGACAACCCAAGGTTTTTATTTTATTTTTTTGCTATTTCTGTTTTGATCCTTTAATTATTTTGTTGTTTGATTGATCCTACAAATTTTTATGCCTTCGTATTTATAACTAAAATTTGTTAGGATTTAATGGTATTTGTCTTGGAGAATGGTTCTGTTTTGATGTGCAGTTAGATGAGGAAATTGGGTTCGCATGAAATAAAATTTTAAGTGGCAGCTAAATGTCGGGAAGTTCCAGGGGAAGACATGCACGTCCAATGGAGACAAGCGAGTTAAGAGGGATACCTGGCCATTTGAAAAAATGACAGCATTCACTGCCACACCATTCTTCACCTTAGACCAGAGAAGCATTTCTTCCTCCCTTTCTAATTTTTATTTACATTGTCTTTTATGTCACATTGAGGACAATGTGAATTTTTAGTATGGGGAGGAGGATTGTGTTGTGTTTGTTGATTTGTGTGTTTGTTTGTTTGTGTTTTTGTGATTTTAATTTTTTGTTGTTTTCCGTGAATTTTTCGAATTTTATGCATTATTTTTGTTGTTGTTGTTTGTTTGTCACATAGTTGCAAGTGTCGCATGGCATATTTTTGTCTTTTCTGTTTGCATTTTTATTATTGTACTGCATATCGCATGCCTATTTCATAATTGTGGTAAGCATACTTTTGCATTCTGTTTGATCATGTTTTATTGCATATGTTATTTCCCTACTCAATTTTGCTATGTTTTATGTGAGTTTATCCTTAAACATTAGATGATTTGAAACTTTAAGCATCTTAAGGTTCAAAAGTCTTCATATACCCATTTGTGTAAAACTTGGATTTCTATGCATCTTAGATTGAAGACAAAACATCCTTTAGTAATAGAGCCGAAAGAGAATTTATAGTTGGATTCACACACCCTTATGTGAGAACTTGAGACATAAGCACTTTATTTTCTTGATGTGTGATTAATCATTTATAGTATGACCATGTTGAGATTTGTTATAGAGTGCATCTCGAATACCACACCATTTTAATTGAGATACTAAAACGACGAAAGACATTGCTTGTTAACCCTTTGTTTCATCCTTTTTGTTCAGTATCTACCCTTTTTCATTTATCCTTAGTTTATCCACTTTGAGCTTTGATCTTCTCTTTGTTTAATTTAACCATCCCTATTTTTGTTCAAGAATTTCAACATTTGAACCCTAAGTTGAGAGATTTTTAGTTGTGATACTTTTCCAATATAGTTTTTGTGTTAATGCTTTGAGTTATTTTGATATTACACATGTCGTGTCTATGATTTTTATGCTCAATTTTTAACTAAAACATGTCTGCCCAATTGTTGTAATTGGTGAACAATGGCGTTGGTTAAAAAAAAGAAAAAATAATAAAATTAAGAAGAAAGAAATAAGGTAAATCAATGCCAAAACAAATGAATTGTTGGAAGGCAGCCTTGTTTTGAAAAAGAAAGACATGTATTTTCTTTAATTTTGCATTAACTTGGTATGTTCATGTAATGGCAAGTATCACATGTTTTTATCATGTTCTCTCTCAACTTATAAAACCTTTGTTTCTAACCCCATTACAAGCCAATGTTAAGTCCTTTTTTATCAGTGTTTTGGTTGAATTTTATTAGTGGTTACGATTTAACTTCTTGCTATGAATTGATTTGAGCGTAAACACTTACATATAAACACTTTGAGAGATAAAGTGAAACTTGTGAAGGTGTGAATTTGACTATCTATTTTAAGCACATTACTAGTGTGGAGACAATCTTTCAAGATTGTTGGCCGTCCTGGCGATGGTTGTGTTTTCTCTTGAATTTTCGATGCATATCGATTTGGGTGCTACACTATAGGGGGTAATAAGGGTGGTTGGAGTTTAAGGTTCTTGATAGTTTTAAGTTATTGAATGCATGAGGAAAATCATCGTTTAAATGTGGGGAGATTTGATAGGTTGTATTTTATATATGTTTTATGTTGTATTTTATGTTTTTTTTTGCATTGTAAAGTGTTGTTATTCGTGTCTTTTTTATGTATTTTTGGTTTCTTTAGTTTTTAGGTGAATGTTGGTAAAATATGGAGAATTGGAGCTGTTTTGGGTGTATTTTAGCATTGACTGTATTATGGCGTAATCACGCCATAATAAGCGTGTTGATCGGGTTGATTTTTTTGCATTGGGCTGCTTGTTGGACTATTGGGCTTCAGTATTTGAGCCTTCTGAATGAGTTTGAAGGCTTTTTACTTGGTTTTTACTGCTGGAACAATTGACTATTACTATTATTATTATTATTGGGCTTTTGTATTAATCAGATCATTAGGTTTTATCGAGGAGAACATATAAAAACCTTTTCCTCCTCTCATTGGTAGTTGTTCATCACTTTGGAGGGCAGGCCATACTTTCATTCATTTTTGGCTTTCTCTCTTCATCATGTGTAACTAAACATCTTTCTAGTTAAGGTATTCTCAAAGTTCAATCCATTAAAATTGTGAGACTATTGTTTTAATTGTTATAATGCATTTCGAGTATTTATTCAGTTTCTGTGCTTTCATTATTTTATTATTGTTTGTGTTGATTGCATGATTCATCTAGTTATGTGATTGGATGAACAATACATCATTATTTAGGATTGATAGTGTCACGACCCGTTTTCGAACCATGACCGGTGTATGAGGTGAACCGTCTAAGGGAGACCGACCCATCTCGTACAAGCCTCAGAGGATCATATACTTTACCCAACTGAATTGTTTAAAACCATTTATAAATAAATAAATAAATAAATAAATAAAGGTAAGTTAAAATATAAAATTTGCATATATATATATATGTGTGTGTGTGTGTGTGTAAATACAAAAATATACATAATACTAATAAGTCAAATGTAATCAAAGTAACACCGGGTATATCGGTATAAAACAAAATACAAAATGTAACCTAATACCCAACAGCAACCCAATGTGGAACTCTACTGCAATATATACAAACAATCAAAAGGGCACTCACTGACAAAAGAAATGGCTCACTGATCGTCAATCACCAAATGATCGTTGGATGACAAAAATATGCCTGAAAAATATTAAGGGAAAAGGGGTGAGAAAATCTCAGTGAGGGATGACACTCTAGATCGCCTCATACGTGCATCACATAAACCTTTTTGAAAATAGTTCAAAAATATCGCAAGCTCATATGTATAACGTAATATACACATTGCTAATAATAGTATTTTCTAAAACATTTCCAAAATGTTTGCAACCAATTTAAATAGCATACGATCAGGCGATGCCATTTTCAAATAATATTATATATATTGTGTGTGTGTGTGTATATATATATATATATATATATATATATAAGGTCTGATAATGGGACTAGATATAGAAGTGGTTGTGCAACTAAATAACAAAATCTATATAAGGAAAGATATAGAAGCGACTGTGTGTCACTAAATACGTGTGTCTGGTCGAACACACAACTACCGTATTACCCAAGTAATGAGGGCCTTCTCAGAGCAATGATATAACAAAGGCTACATTTAACCCAGTAGCATAGGCATCCCATATATATATATATATATATATATATATATATATATATATATATATATATATCCATACAGATAGGAAGACATATCAGAGTATGAAATTAGAAAATTTTTACAAATAACAATTTAAGAAAATACAGAAAACCAATAATCACATAGCCAGTTTAAATTAACCAATCTTTTATTAATCATATTACAGGTAAATACCCAACATAGCAAAAACTATCAAATTTCAAAAGACACGGCCTAAGTGTCTAAAACTGTCACAACACTCACCTATAGTCTAAAGAAAAAGCTAAACCAATCACGTGCCACCAGTAGGGGGCTGGTCTCGATAGCAGGAATAAGAAGCTAAAACATATACAAATCAATCAAATCAAGATATAATATTGGTACTGTGGTAGTACAGAATACATGAAGTGCAAATGTAGATGTAGACACTGAAAATCTATTTTGACTGAAGATATATCGTTCTCTCCTCAAATTCAGAATCTATATAAACTTATAATCTAGTCCATTAATTTATGGAAAATTACACTCTTAGTCCCTCTGAAACGTGTATTACTTGAGTAACCTAAATGCTTACTCGAGTAAGAAATGACTCAGATTACTCGAGTAATACGAAAGACTTACTCAAGTAATACATACTCCAGATTACTCAAGTAAGCAACACAACTTACTTGAGTAATATTGCACCCGAATTACTCTAGTACACCAAGTTGATTACTCGAGTTATATATTCTTTAGATCATGAATCGCTCAAACAACCCAGAATTCATTTAACCCAAAACAAACTATGTAATCCACTCGGTTCCATATCATTCAACTATTCTCCAATTGTTTCATCTATAACTAGAACTTCAAACTTATCAATCATCTCATAACAATCTGTAACAACATCAAAATCAAACTCCAAATATGCTCTATAAACTAAAAACAAAGAAACCAAATAAGAGGGATGGTTCTTACCTTAAATCCATCAAAAGGTGGGTGAATAAGCAAAAGAAACGAAGGGAAAATGTCTCTAAGTGTCAAGGGAGTGCTCTGAGTGTGAAAATGGGAAAACTCGTCAAAAGAATAGGTTTAATATGCAATTAACTGACTGCACCGTTTACCCAGAAACGTTGCTTACTCTAGTAAGCCACTATGCTTACTCGAGTAAGACACTATTTAGTATAGAAATTACACTCCGCTTACTCAAGTAACCAGACCTCTTCCTTACTCGAGTATCCATTTGAGCTTACTCAAGTAATCTAAGCTTCAAAGTTAATGGTCCATCCTGTACTTACTCAAGTAACCTTACTCTTAACTCGAGTTAATAAGGTCCAATATTACTCGCGTAACACATCTTCCACTCGAGTAACATACGTTTATTCAAGAGAACTCATAAAAATTCTTCGGTGGCTCAACCAAGACAAACAGGTCCATACAGATAATGCGTCACATTATTCCTAATTTAGGTAACAAATAACTTGAATGTATGTGGTTGGATATTATTCAATCTTATGTAACTGAATAATTTGGTTTAAACGAATCATCGCGTTTCTGGTTTCACTGGCTATGATAGAAGTATCCTTCGTTCTTAATGCTCCCATAGATTAAATCTTGCAAGAGCGTCCCTAGGGTTGTCTATTGGTTAGAAAAATAGTTTGTAGGGCATCCTGATGCTATTTAACATGTAAGAAGGGATTGGTTAATTGAGTGTGTCACCGTTAACTATAACTCTGTCTACTTGAATGCTTAATATTGATCTTTTATGTCTGTGATCAACCGATTTGATTGAACGGAGAAGTACCTTAGCTAGACTTTCATTATTATTGAATTTTTGTCATTTGCATTGCTGCTATTTTATTATTTTTGTCATTGCAATTCTTATTTTTGTTGCTTCTCAGTCTTGGCTTCATTAATATTGTCACCAATTTTACTTTATTTTTCTGTTTCGGCATTTAAACAAATTTTGACTGGTCTCTATGGATCAAACCTGCTCACCGCTTTACTCATTTTATTGTTTTGAGTAGGTTAATATTATTTCGGTGGATTTGACGCCCTATTACAAACCATCTGGACCATTGAAGCTTGTCCATTTTAGACTGATTGTGTAATATCCCGCTCATTTCGATTTGATTCCTGTAGTCTTTTGTTCGATTTTGATTCAGACTCTTGGGTGATTTCGATAATGATTAGGTGATTTGGATGTTGAGTTGGTGTTTGATCTTGGTTAATGGATGAATTTTTTAGGAATTGAGGAACCTTGAGGATGGTTTGGAACGAGTTCGGGAGTGAGAGACGTCAAGCGTGGAAGCTATAGGGGTCAAGATGTACGTTGGTACTAAGGGCAAGACGTATGTTATCTGAAAATTTTGCAGGATGATCAACGTACGTTAAAGTTGAGTATAACGTACATTGTGTATATGCTCAACGTACGTTGATGTAGTGCAACGTACATTGTGTTTGAAACAGGACCAACTGAACGTGATTTTGACCCTGACGGCGTACGTTATCCTTAGAATAACGTACGTTGTCTTTGTGTAGATCGTCTTTAAAGCTCCCAAAAACTCGATTTCCCTCATTTACTCACTCCTCTCTCACTCAAAACTCTCTTAACTGGTCTGAGACTTCTCCACTTGGTTCGTCCATCATCCCTAACCATTTTCTGAGGTAAGATTACATCTCTTTCTTGGATTAAACCTCATTTTTCATGCTTTTGATTCATGGGTTTGTTTTGGCCGAATTTCATTGGGTTTTTAAATTTTGGATGATTCTTGATGAATGGTTGGCAAAGGATGCTAGAATAGGTTAGAGGAGACTTAGATTAACAAGAATCAAGCCTTGAATCAAGAGATTTGATGAGTTTTTATATGGGCTAGGGTTTTGGATGGTTAGATTTTGAATGATTTTGGAGTTTGTTGTTGGATTTATGTTTCTAAGTATGATTAGAAGCAATATGAGCCAATTAGAATATCGGGTATTAATCGAATCGAGAGTTTACTATTTTTTAGAATAATTTTTGTCAATTGTTTATTTTTGTAAATTTTTGGAAAGTGTAGTTTAGATTTGTAAGTTTTGAATGTTGAGGTATAAATTTGTAATTTTAGACACCTGAGGTCTAGATTTGTAATTTTGAAAACTTTGAGTCAAATTTGTAATTTTGAGGAATTAAGTATAGATTTGTAATTTCTGAAAGTTGGAAAACTTATTTGAGAATTCTAAATACTTAGGTGGCTTAATTGTAATTTTTATAAACTTTGAGGACTATTTTGTAATTTTACTTTGACCTAGGGAATAAAATTTAATTTTACAATTTCAGAGACCAAATTATAATTTTACGTAAATTCCGATTTTTAGGTCGAGAGTGATAGATCTTCGACCATAATAGCTTTTTGAGCATCGTTTGAGTGTTTGTATTTGCATATACATGTACATACATTACAGAACCACACTTTGTTTCGTTTTTGATAATATTTTGTTCTATCATATTTGTTTCAGCTTCATGTGCTTATCAGCGAGATCAGCCACCAGATAGTGGTGCCTAACTGACTAGCCTGGACATCTAAGTGAGTTGATGACAGCTTCAGATACATAGACTGTGTCTTGAAACTGTATATATATTTTTCTATGTCTGACTTATATTCCGAAATTGGACTAATATGAGGATTGACTAATTAAATAATCTAACTACGTGAATTAATAACCATTACTTTGTTTTTGAAATTCGATATAATATCCTCTCTATTTTTTTTCTAATTTGAATGCCTTTGCTTTCGTACTATTGTAGTATAGTTTTACTTTGATACGGGGCATCTAGTTACCGGATACGTAGCCTTTAGTATACCAACACTTTGTCAATGCCCTAGTTACCGGGGTAATTTTGGTAGCCGTATGTCAGGCTAGACATACGTACTTTGATCAAATGTTGGCAGAGTCCACATCACATTTGCTTTTGGTGCTTTGTGCACACCTTTGCTTTTGGTCCCATATCCGTGATACTATTTGTTTTGAACTGATATTATATTATTATTAAGCCTGCGTACACGTTGTTTGGTTGATTGCAAAACGTTTTCGAAACGATTTCTAAAACACTACTACCTATGTAATGTGTATATGTATGTATATCCTCATTATACTTGCATGTTGTATCTTTGAACTATTTTCAAACCAGTCTTTGTGAGACACATATGAGGCGTTCTGAAGTATTATTTCTCACTGGATTCTAACCCCCTTTCGTTTTCTGTCTATCTTGGATTCTTATTTTTCAAGTATACAGTTTTTGGCTTCGGCAACTACACCGCATCTTGGATACCAGTAAGTCATCTTTTGGTTAGTGATACCCTTTTACTCGGGCCCCGTTTGTTTTTTGTAAGGCTCCGTGCTGCCATTTTGTATTTTAATATACTTATATCTAATTTTATTCACTGATATATTTTTAAATATATTATTATTATATTTTGATATATATATATATATATAACTACTTTGATAAATGAATAAATGGGTAGTAACTTTGAATCTTTGAGACTTGTATGAGATGAGTCGGACTCCCTTAGATGGTTCATCTCGTACGCTAGTCATGGTCCGAAAATTGGTCGTGACAGATTGCACCTATTCAGGATCATATTGAATGTCTTCTTCACCTGCCCTTGATGTTGCAATGACTTCATCTCTCACGTTTCCAGCATCGGAAGCAGTAGTCTCTTCTCCACTTCTTGTTTTCATCATTGTGTGTATGTGTCCCACCAGACGTGCCACTTGATTGTTTCCCTTATTTTTTTTATAAAATTTAGGAAGACAAAGCCGCCATTTGATAAATTTGGAAATTTGTGCGGGTCCCAAGGTATTAAGGTGTTCCTAAATCGAAAGATAAAATAAAAAATGAGATCAAGATCTTAACTCTGACCAAATGACTGCGAAAGAGCAAAGGGGCAAACTCGTTACATTGGGGTTTTTGCTTATTTTGAACAATAACAAAACACACAATAACCAAAATTGATCAATTGATGACAAGATTATAGAGAAAATAATTAACACTAGTACCAAAACTTGGAATGAATTCAAAGACCAATGAAAGCTTGAGAGTTGAACAAACCGAATGAAAACTGAAAAGATAAATATGTTAAAAACCCATGGGATATAAGGGGGGGTTTTGTTTATGGAGAGTTGAAGCTGTTCTCAATGTCCTCTTGTTGTTTTATACTAATCCACTTGGTTATCTCCAACAATCAAGGAATTTAATCCCAATTTCTCTAATTTCTCCTGGAGGTTAGTTTTTTTCCATTTGCAGCATTTTGAATTTCTACTTGCTCCTTTTCCAATTGATTTGTTGTCCTACATTCCTTTCTTGCAAGTTTCTTTCCTTTTTTTGTCCCAACTTGTAGTGAAATGATTTTTGACTTCATCACTCAACTTCCTTCTATTTACGTCATGCTCCTTAAGTAAATATCTCAATTTGCAGTGAATTGGGATGCTATCCTTTCCAGAGTTGTTGACCTGCAACTCCTGCACTTGGATCCTTCTCTGCTCTTTCCTTATCATGGGTCTACCTAGTTGTTGTGCTAAATAATCCAACTTGGGCTAATTTGCCTGAGTTGAAATTGCACCGAACATAGTTTGGTCTGGGCCCAAAGTATACCGTAAACACTTAGAATTTCCATTTTAAAAACAGAGAGAAAACCTTAGAATTTTTTACTTATTTTTTCAACGTGGAAAATAAAAACCACACACTACACTTAAATAACAGTCCTTTTGCAAAGATTTAATAATTTTTTTTTTAATGGGAGCAAAGATTTAATAAATTAGCACAATACTTTTGACATTCTTAATGATATATATATCTTGAAATAGGGTGACGATATACTTTTCTGGCTTTTTCAAGAAAAGAAATATAGACAGATATGTCATTAAAGATATAGTGCCTGAAAAATGACGTCATCCTGAAAATATTTCTTGAAGTAATAAGTTTGTGATGAAAGGCCCTTTGGCAGCGCGAAAATAGTTCGACAATGATGGAGGAATTATCAGGGATCTACGAAGAGTCAAACTCTGTTACTTTGCGGACTAAAATGTCCAAAACTTTTCATGAGATACACGCCCATGCTATTCTCTATTTTATTGGAGATTGAAAGTTGATGATTAGATTTTTAGTTCAATTTATCATCATTGTTTACGAAGACAATAACATGTCATAAATTTATAAATAATTATAAACATTATTATATTAAATGTGTGGATTAAAAATATCGTAACATGATAGATTGTGCATGTAAAAGTAAAAGTCTAAAATATCATGTTTGCTTTTATGAAAAAAAGAAGTCATCAATTCGCGTATTTTCTGCTTGCAACATATACAGGACTATCAAATCATGAGTTCTCCGTTTTTGATTAAGTTTCTTTCTTATGTTGGGGGTGAAGTGTTATGCTAAAAGAAGAGGCATGAGCGTAAGTGAGTGAGACTTCAAACCAAAAATTCTGTAGAATCATAACAAGAGCCTCTTTGCTTCTATAATAGCAAAGATTTGTCCTAAGCAATTCTAGGTCCCCAACCAAATGGATAAAATGCACTTTCGTCCTTCGATGCCTTGGAAACCCCTCCGGCGAACCTCTCGGGTTTGAATTCCTCTGCATCGTCTCCCCAATATTTTTTATCATAATGAACGAACAACATAGGCAACCATAGGTTTACTCCCGCCGGGACGCTAATCCCTTTAATGTTGGTCTCATGTTGAGTTTGTCGATACAAAGCTGCCACAGGTGGATATAGTCTGTGAACCTCATTTAGTATCATTGAAACCTGTAAATTATACATAGTGTTCATGAGGAATATATTTTCACGAGGAATCTATTTTAACTCCAGTAGATATAAACGATACCAAAATTTCATATGGCCAAAAAAGTTTTCTATAATTTAGAGGTTTCTTTAATAATAAGTGATAATTTAGAAGTCATTCGTCCAAAATTTTTTTAATAAATTTATAATGTCTCCAACATTCTAATAAATATATTTTTTGAATCATTAATAAGCAAAACTAGTACTTACAACTTTGAGGCGGTGGATGGCATCTATATCCGGCGTTTGCTTCCCACAAGTCTCAAGAACTTCTTGTCGTGCCTTTTGTTGCCAATGAAGATGAACAGACAACATAACCAACGCCCAAGTGAGCCAATTTGCTGTGGTCTCTTGACCGGCAAAGTAAAGCAACTTGCACTCTTCTATGATATCTTCCATTGTCATCTCATTGTTATTGTTGGATTGCAACAACAAGCCTAGAAAGTCAACTTTGCCATCTCCACTTTCTAGAGCCTGTTTTTTCCTGTTTGTAATTCCATGTAAGACTCATTTGAACTCCTTGTCTATATTATACCTCCTCCTGTTCTTTTTGGTGGCTATGAATCTGCACATCATGGAGGTGAAAACAATTGTAACATATAGGGTGCTCTTTTTTTTTGAAGAAATTTAGAGAACAAAGTATATAGAAAATTTAAATTAAATGTTTAAAACAAAAATTTTCTTGGAAAAAGAAAACAAAACAATCAATTTTGTAGTTAGCATTTCACACATTTTTTAGTTAGTCATTTTGTATTGTTTTATGTGTTGTTCCAATTTTATTTCCGTGCTTTTATGTTGTTTTGTAGTTAATGTTCTCTAGATGGCAGTGTGGTATAAACAGGTGACGTTGAAGCTAATTTGGCACAAATTGGATTTGGGGTATTTTTAGCATGGTCATGCTAAAAGGGCAAAATAAGGCACGATCGTGTAACTGATCTTTTGCTCGCGTAGTAATCTGTTTTGGAAGACCTCATTCCTGTTTGCAAGACACAGACAGACCCTTGAAGATACATCGTAGCTTCAAACCGCGTCTTGCTAGGATGCTTATGACATGGCCATGATAAGATAAATCTATTATAAAAGGCATGGCAGAACTGGATCTGACGTGGATAAATCAACTTTGGTAGCTGGGCAGACGCGAGATACTACCAATTTAGACGGGAACTGAAGTCTTTCAACTTACGCAACTATAGGAAACATTTTGGACCAATTAGATTAGGGCTACAAGTTAGGTATTTAGAATAAATACTAAGTCATCAGTAATAGAGCAGAACTTTTGACAGTCGGCTATCATTCATTGACAATAGGCTCCTCTTTTCTTTTATGCATTCTTCCATCATTATAAACTGCTAATTTTCTTTCTAGTTAAGATTAGTTGAGGTTAAATTTCATCAAATTGTGAAGATTTATGTATTACTTGTTCTTAATTTATTCACATATTTATTTAATTCTTATTCTCTAGTGTCTTAATATTATTTGTTGATTGATTTAATTTTGGAAGGTTAGATTGATTGATAAAATAATATACTGCCAGTTAAATTTGTATATCCTCGATTGTAGTCTCACACTTGTGGTAACTTAATATAATTGTTGTGATAAAGGGTTTTGGTTATTGTTAAGGTCATTAAGTAATCTTGTTTAAATGAATTATGGCATTCCGATTTCATTAACTTGGGTAAGGTCTCTATAGATTATATTGCTACCGGTAGATTAAATATTGTAATGCGTCCTAGATATTGTTTATTGGTAAGAAAAGTATTTTATAGGACATCCCGGGACTACTGAAATAGTAAGTAGAGATTAATTACTGAGTGTGTCACCTGTAACTATAACTTGTCTATGTGAATAATTGAGATTTATGTTTCGAACTTATGATCAATTTGTAAATTGACACCAAGATAAACCTTAACTAGGCTTTCGTTTTATCAAATTTTAATTAATTGTTTTCATGATCATTTATTGCTTTCTTGTGTGCGATTTTGATTTATTTTTCTGTTCGCAAATTCTTCTTAATTATAATAAATTTTGCTCACTGCTTTATTCCTGCCGTTAGACTTAATTTTACTGATATTTATAGATTTGACTCTACTTATTATTATACTCAAATTTATATTTCTAAATAAGAATTAATTTGTTGTTTTGATACTCATCCCATGTTTTTAATCATTAGATTAAATGGTTATTCTGTGGCCTCATCTCAGTTGTTAAAAGGAGATAAACAAGATTGCAGTAAAAGAATAACACCTCATCGCAGATATAGTATCTTAATCCAGGAAAATAGGAGCTGTGAAAAGCCTCTACAGCCAATTTAACTTGCTCTTTCTGGAGCTGAAAGACTCTTTCCCTGATCATAGCTGCTCCCAAAAGCTGTTCGAGCAATAACATCACTAGCAAGTACTTGAAATTCTGTAGCAACATCCAATTAACATGATCCACCGCCACTCACTACTTCCAACGATTAATTAGATTGCAACAACTGGTCGAAAACGATGGCACCATGCTCTGCAATTTATCACCGTTCATAAGGCATTTTGTTTACTCCATCAAAAATTAAACTGCTGATCTTTTAGTGTAGAAGTCAACTCCATTATCAGTAAATTATGACTCTCTTACTTATGGTGCAACTAATTATTTTTGTTGGTTTTTTCTAATGCATAAATATAATAAAAATATACGTTTTATCATGTTAAAAAAGCTCGTAATTTTAAGTAAAAAAGGATTGAAAATGTAAAATATGTACCTTCAATTTGTCAAAGTGGAAAGCTTGTGTCATCAACTTTCTGCGTTCAGACCATTTCTCTCCTTCCAATGTTGATATTCCCATTTGCAGTAGAGCGACGAGTGGGTTTCTTGGTGGCTTGACAAATTCGCCATTCTTATCTGTTAATACCAACCTGATCAGCTTCGCATCAGCCATTATCAACACTGGCGTTGTATCAAACCAAGCCATTGACACCTTCCCTGTAAATTTAAAATGCGTATGCATGTCAAAGAGAGGGTATATATAAAATATATTTATCTCAGTAGAAAAGAGTTTTTTTCTCATAAAAACTATGTCGTTTATTGCAACTTTTATTAGTTAATATCCTATTCTTTATGTCCTGTCTATTGTATAAATTTAGGTCTTGTTTGGACATGTTTTCGATTGAGGTTGCATGTTTTTGGATTTGGTTTTGATTTAAATGTTGTGGTGGTTTGGTTTTGATTTAATTTTTTGATTGGTGTGAATAGCTTATTGATTGGATTTTGTTTTTAGTCCACCTCAGCATTCAACTAGTACAAATTACACTCATGTGCGTCATTACCCATTGCCACATGAGTGTATGAGCTCTTAATTAATATGGTTTATGTAGCATTGTGGGTTTTATGAATAATCGTAGATTGGAGGATGATAATCTAAGAATGCCTCTAACTATCAGAATAAATCATGTTTTATGCCCAAATGTTATATGTGTTATACTAAAACATACACTAATGCTATTTTAATTTATATAACAAACAAGTCCTTAGTAGTCCATCTCAATCTTTTCTGATTCTTTTTCCCAGGCTCTAGCAGTTAATTAGTTAGCAATTTAAATATTGAATTATGGAAAGAAAGGGAATTCACTAACCGTGAGTTTGTACCACTTGGTGATAAGAAGGTAGAACACGTTGAAGAATAGACTGATTTAGAGAAATGGATTTGGACAAGGCTTCCATGGCACATCTCTTCATTTCTTTGTTGTCACCATTGAGCAGCTTGTAGGGAGAACCTTTAATCCCTTGCTGCCTCAAACACTTCTCCAGCCTTTTTGGTCTTAACCAAATGTTGTTGAATATTCTTATTGCACCATAGAGACACAACAACAGAGAAGAGAGTGGCAATTAGAGTTGCAAAATTGGAACCGAAACCGTGGAACCGAACCGAACCGAAACCAGACCGGTCAAAACAGATTAAAACCAGAACCAAATCGAAATCGGAACCGGCCGACCAAAACCGACGGGTTACAGTTTAGGTTCCGGTTCCACGTTTTAAAAACCATCAAACCGCCGGTTCAACCGGCAATTTGAACCGGTGGTTCACTGGACCGTTGGAACCGCCGGTTTCAATGGTTTTTTTCTTTTTTCTTTTTTATTTTTTTAACTCTATAAATTCCTCACCCCATTTTTATCAATTTTACACCATTTTTTCTCTCTCAATCTCAATCTCTTCTACACTCTCTCAAAAATTCATTTTTCTATAAATTACTCTTATTAATTATTTATACATTTTATTATTACAATTATGTTTTCTACATTTCTCAAAGTTATTTTTTACAATTACATTTTTCAAACTTCTTCAAATTTTTTACTATAGTTTAATTTAATTATTTTGTTATTTCATTAGATTTAATTAATATTTGTATATTTATTTGTAGTAATGGAAAATTTTGGTGGAAATAGAAATTTTAAAAGTTTTGAAGTTGAAAATATTGGAATTCAGGAGAGTCAAACTCAACCAATTTCCACCCAAGGAAATGAGGGGGGAGCAGGAGGACGAGTTTCTAGTTCCGATATTTTTAAAATTCATTTAAAGAAAATTTATAGTGGTGATAAAAAATTTAAAGTTTTTTGTAATTATTGTTCGCAGGAGTACTCTTTCAAACATGGAGGGGGCTATAGAACATTTCAAAAACATATAATAATCAAGCATCCAAAAAAAGTGGGAATGACGAGAGGAAAAACGTTACTAACCGGGTTTGCTTCTTCTTCCTCTCAACCTAATTTATTTCATTATAATCATGATGAATCTAGCATGGATTTTGCCTAAATAGTTGTTGTTGATCATTTATCATTTAGTTTTACTGAAAAGTTAGGATTTAATAAATGGGTTAAAGAACATTGTCAACCGGCTTTTAAACCAATTATTAGACATTTGGTTAGAAAAAATTTACTTAAATTGTATAAAAATCAAAAAAAGGAATTAGTAAATTATTTTCAATCAAATGGTATACATGTTTTTATTTGTTCTGATATTTGGAGTGATCATACTTTGACGCATTCATATATGGGCATTACATGTCATTGGGTTGATGACAATTTTATTTTGCAAAAAAAGAATTTTAGCATATAGATGTTTTGATGAATCTCATTCTGCATTAAATATTTGTAGATTAATTCATAATATTTTAGAAGAATATAAGTTGGTTAATAGAATTTTTTCAATTTCATTTGATAATGCATCGGCTAATAATGCTTGTGTTAACGATTTAAAAAATATTTGTCAACCGAATTTTGGTGGACGATTTTTTCATATACGATGTATTTGCCATATTTTAAATTTATGTG
>CAODLS013490438.1:0-12313 GCA_948243855.1 Flueggea neowawraea | reverse complement strand
ACAATCTAAGATCGCCTAGTTAATGGCACATTCTACTTGATCATCTTAGCTTAACAGATGATGTCAAAAACTTGTTTCGTGCTTGGAGCAAAATTCATAGTTTCACCAAACGTGTCAAGATTATTGGAACAGTCTTTCAGATTGAAAATGCAAATGATTACTATTGTATTGTGCAACTATGAAAAGTTTGTAAACCTTCGTTAATTAACAATCTGAGCTGAATCTAAACCTCAGCTATTTTCTCTACTAGCTCAGATTCTTTCTCCACAATCTCTTGTAAATTTGAACATTTCCCAGCAATCATCTTGATCACCCATCGCCTGCAAAATTACTAATATATCGATAAATTGTTGCTTTATACAAACAGCATTAGGCAAAAGCTAAATTACCATAACTGCAAGTCAACTACTAATCACAAATACATCTTGCTATGAAACAAACCACCAAAAAAATAAAGCAAAATCAAATTTAGAACTCATAATATGGATATATCAGTGTAGCATCATCACCTGTGGCACCAAGCCTGCTCGCTTTTATGCGAATATGACAGCACAAGAGCTGACAAGACAAGTTCATCCAAGAACATAGATCTATCTTGTTTCTTTGACAAAACCACCTTCCTGTTTGTTAAAAAAAGAATAAATTCAATCAATAACAATCCACCAAAAAGAAAAAGTACAGTAAATGAGGTGTTTTAACTACCTAGAATTCCAAGCAGTTCCAAAATCACAACTCAACAACAAAACAGCCTTACTATGCTTCATAACCTCATTTTCAAGGCCCTCATGACATTCCCTATATTTTGTAATAGCATCCATTAATGCTTCTTTGGCTACTTTGTACAAAGGAACTACAACATTTGTTGAGATCCCCAATTTGTGATCTTTGTTCCAGAAAAAGATCCCACCTTCGGAAGCCAAGTCCCCATCTTGCAGGTGGGACCCACTTGCTTCTTCACTCAATTTGGTGAATTGGGTTGGGTGTATAAACCCCACTTCATCGCTGCAATCAATCAAAGTTGCAAACTTTAGATTCTCAATCAATCAATGAACAAAAAAAATCATAAAAAGATCACGAATGTGTGTGAAGCTTAGCTTACATGAGAGGATCAGATTCCAAAATGAGCTCAAACTGGTACAACAGATCATCAAAGTTTGAGTCTTGGCTCATGCTTGATTGTATTTCACCCAAACTTGGTCTGATTGGATGGGAAAAACTGCAAGAAAAGTTGAGTAACTGAAGAAAATTATGGAAAGTTTAAAGACAAATTCTCTGACGGTCCCTGAGATTTAGTGTATTCTCTCAATCGGTCCCTGTTGTTTCAAAAATTAGCCACTCCGCTCCTTAAATTTTAACACGGTTAGTTTTTTTTTTTAAATGCCAAGTCGAATTTGCTGATGTGGCACATACCCTCATTAATATTTAACATTCTAATGAACATTTTACCCTCAATCCAAAACCAAACCTCCTCTCTCCTCATCACCAATCTGTGATAACCCACCCTCTCTAACACCATTTTTCAGAAACAACAAAATCGCAGGACTCAATCCCTCTCTCCGGCGTGTAACCCCATTTTCCAGGAACAACTGTCAAACAACCCTCTTCAAGTTTCATCAACCCAAATTGAAAAGAAAAATTGATAACCTAACTACAACTTCTCATTTTTATATATAAAAAGAAATATGAATCTCATTTCAGAATCATCAACAACTCATTTCAGAACCACAACAACTGATGAGCAAGAACCATCACGACTCATCTCAGAATCAATTAACACAGACAATTCATACGAGTTAATTAGCTAAAATTACAGAAAAAAAAATAGAAAAAGAAAAAAGCAGAGACATTTTACCTACTTTCGCCGCGACAGACAAAGAGACAGTCGAATATGACACGGAGAGCTGGCCGGTGACAGAGAGCGGGGCGAGCGAGAAAGAGCGACGGCGACAGAGGTCGCGTCGACAGTGACGGAGCGCGGCGAGGAGTGACAGGGAGCGGGCCACGAGAGCGACGCTGACGGAGCTGCGCGAGAGAGAAAGAGCGACTGCACAGAGAGGGCCGGACGGTCACAAAGAGCGGGCCCAGAGAGAGAGCGACCGGACAGAGAGTGGGCGTCGACGATGATAAAGAAGGGTGCGAGGGAGAGAAAATGGGTGGCGGGGTTGGGTTGGGTTGGGTTAGGTTAGGTTGGGGTGGTTTTTAGAGTGGAATTGGGTTTGTTTTGGATTTTGCTATTGAGGTCAGGTTTGTTTTGATTTTGATTTAGTAGTTTTGAGTTGGATAAAATTTAGTTTAGAGTGATTTATTTTATGGTTAAAAATTGGTTATTGAAGTAATTGGTTCAGTTTATTTTAATTTATGTACAGTAGAATATCTGTAGAAGAATAATTTATATAAGAATAATTTCTATGTTATTATAAAAAATTTTGATCCCAAGCCAATTATAATTAAAAATAACATCTAAATTATAGTAAATTATAAATTTTTTAAGTCCCTTGTTAAGAAAATATACCTCTATATAATAATATTTATATATAAAATAATAATAATAATTTTAAAAGACTATTATATTTACTTATAAAAGGCTTTTGCATCTATCTATGTAGAGTTAAAAATATAAAAGTTCTAGTTTAAAAGTCTAAATATTTTATATTTTTTAAAAAAAATTTCATTAAATAATTTATAAAAACTATGTACATAGCTCATTATCTCAACTAAATTCACTATCTCAACCAAATTTAAGTTATGTCCTTTCCTTTTCCTTTAGTAAATTAATGATGCCTCTTAAAGCTGAAAGTTCATGCTAGTGAGTTATTACATACCAACAAATTCAAAGATGTGGTAATAATTGATCAAAATAGTAAATTAATGTGTTAAACAACTTTACATAAATATTTTCAAATAATAATTATTAAGGAGTTTTTACTGTTAAAGTGGATATTTTTGGATGTTAGAAAAAAAATTTGAACCAATACCTTTAGTTAGTTATAACATCTTAATTAGAATACAATTAGTTTAGTCCTAAAGCTATTATTATATAGAGATTTTACTATAATAAATTGGTTTTAAATTAGAGAGCAAGTCATACTTTCTGTTAAGTTTGACTAACGAACTAACGATGTTAAAGTTAAAGGAATAAAGTGACTAATTTTGAAACTAACAGCATTATGTCGTCACTTAACGATGTAATCATTAGTTTGTTAAGGAATGTTAGTCATTTTGTTAGAATTTGGTACGTATTCTGTACATAGAGAGGTGGCCAAACTCTTTTTGTTTTTGTATATATGATGTAACAGTGCACACTCTTTGTGTGATTGAGGAACAAGATTATTCTCTCTTCTACCTTTCATCATCTATGAATTTGTTGTTCTAATTTTGTTATAGTATCAGAGCAATAAGATCATTCAATATTGTTGCGTTCATTCATAACTATTATCAAATCTTAGCACATTTTTCTTCCTGTTTGCTCTGAAATCTTACATGGCAGAGTCTTCCCCTTGTTCCTTTAATGCTATTGTTAGTCACCTTGAAAATCAACACTCACCTTACTATCTCCATCATTCTGATAATCATGCTTCAGTCGCCATCACACTGGAGCTAACCTCTACCAACTATGCAACTTGGAGTAGATCTTTCTTTCTAGCTCTTTCAATCCGCAACAAAATAGGTTTCATCGATGGATCTATTCCTTGTCCCTCACCGGCCGATGAGCTCTACCCAGCTTGGACAAGGTGTAATAATCTGGTTGTTGCTTGGCTTTTAAAGTCGATCTCTCCACCGATTGCTTCAATAGTATTTAATCTTACCTCTGCGTCGCAGATTTGGAATGTCCTGAAGAAACGTTTTGCTCAACCAGATGAGGTAAAAATTTGTTATCTACAACAAAAACTTTGTTCTATTGTGCAAGGGACTAGATCTGTATATGCTTATTTTAATGAGTTAAACAATGTTTGGGAAGAGTTGAAATGCTTTCGACCACTACCTCACTGTTCTTGTGGGAGATGTAATGAAGAATGCTTTGATAGATTTGTTGATCTACAACAGATGGACTATGTTTTTAAATTTCTGAATGGCTTAAATGAAAGCTATGCTTCTATCAGGTCTCAAATAGTTATGATGAGGCCATTTTCCCTCTTTGGATGAAGCTTATGGAATTGTTATTAGGGAGGAGTCTCAGCGTATTCATTCTCATTCTGCTATAGATCTAATGATGAAAACTATAGCAGTGTCTATTCAGTCTTCTGTTAAGAAGTTCAACCCTAATGTGACGTGCAATTACTGCAAGAAGAAAGACCAGGACTGTGAATTGTATTGGGTCAGGAATCAATATCGACACAGAACGTTCTGTGCACTCTCAATCTTTAGCTAACTCTGTGAATGTTGAGGCCACTCCTAGCCATCAACTTACATCTGATCAATTTCATAGGCTACTTTCTTTGCTCAGTGTTCATGAAACATCTGTAAAAACGTCACCCATTGCTCTACCTCAACCTATTGTGAACTCAGTGTCTCAAAACTCTGCTGGAACAACAGGTATAAACTCATATTCCCTTGTTGTTGGACTTATGGATACTACCTTTGATTTGAAATTACATGAGTGGATTATGGATACTGGTGCTTCTGATCACATAGCTTGTTCTCTTGATGTCCTTCATAGTTATAACTCTGTTTCTCATGTCACTGTTCAATTACCAAATGGTCTAACAACTTCTATCTCACATATTGGTTTTGTTCAGCTTGGTACAAATTTAATCTTAAGTCATGTTTTATTTGTTCCCTCCTTCAAATATAATCTATTGTCTATTAGTCGACTTACTTCAGATCAGGATGTCAATGTCCTCTTCACTAAAAGTGGTTGTCTCATCCAGGAACACAATTCTCAAATAATGATTGGATCTACTAAAGTTCAAAGGGGTTTGTTTATACTTGAAGTCATTCTCAGTCAGCTTTCCTTTTCGAAGCCAAGTCTGCCTTCCTCATCAACTTGCAATTCCCTCTCTACTAGTGTCAACAATCCAAGTGGTGGTTTTGATCTATGGCATTATCCTCTTGGTCACACATCTTCATCTAGAATAAAGACAATATATCAAAGTGATTCCCGTGTCAATTGTTCAAATTTTACTTGTGATGTATGTCCTTTAGCTAAACAGAAACGTCTTTCCTTTCCTGTTCATTTGGAAAACACAAAATCTATTTTTGAATTAATACATACTGACATATAGGGACCATATTCTACTATTGCTCTTGTGGGTATCAATATTTCCCGACAATTATGGATGATTTCAGTCGAATGACCTGGACATTTCTCATGAGAACTAAATCTAAAGTAAGCATTCTACTTCCAGTTTCTATGAATATGTTTTGACCCACTTTAATACCAAAATTAAATGCCTTCGTTCAGATAATGGCTTAGAATTTAAATTGCCTTCCTTCTATCTGAAAACTGGAATCCAACACCAATTGACTTGTGTTGAGACACCACAACAAAATGTTTTCGTTGAAAGGAACTATCATCATCTTCTTGTTGTAGCTCGATCTCTCTTTTTCCAGGAAAATTTGCCAATCAAGTTTTGGGGAGATGCCATCTAACTTCCATTTATATCATAAATCGAATACCTACCCATGTTCTTGATAAAGTCAGCCCTTTTGAGAAACTATTTGGTCAACCACCAGTATATGATCACTTTCGTATTTTTGGATGTTTGTGTTTTGCCTCAACTTTTCAAGCTCATCGTAAGAAGTTTAAGCCAAGGGCTAGAAAATGTGTTTTTATGGGCTACCCTACCGGTGTTGAGAGATACAAAGTGTATGATCTGGAAACTCACATAACCTTTGTTTTAAGGGATGCTATTTTTCATGAGCATATTTTTCCTTTTAGAAGTTATTTTGCTCAATCTTCTAATTCTCAGTTACCTTTGCCTTCCTTTTCTCCTTCCATGTCACTTTATGATGAATCTCTTCCTCCTTCTTCTCCTGTCAAGCCTGTTTCACCTCCTACTGTCTGTTAGGATACCAATTCTATTTCTGAACATGTTCTGTCAACTGCAAATCCTTATCTTTCGTCTGCGTCACCTTAACCTGTTCCTCTTCGTCAAAGCACCAGACCACTTGTTCGCCCCAAATACCTTGATGCGTTCATGATCTCCACACTGATCCCAACACTTCTAATACTATGACTGCACATCCCATTCACAACTATCTTTCCACCTCTCAATTAACTTCATCCTACCAAACATTTATTGCCAATGTCACAAACTTCTATGAGCCTTAAACCTATGAGCAGACTGTTAAACATGTTCCTTAGAAACAAGCAATGGACACCGAGTTGCAGGCCTTAGCAGATAACAATACCTGGACTATTGTTGTTATTCCTTCTGATCATCAATTAATTGGCCGTAAATGGGTGTTCAAGTTAAAATTACATGCAGACGACAATATAGACATACCTAAAGCATGCCTGGTTGCAAAGGGTTTTAGTCAAGATGAAGGTTTCGACTTTCATGAAACTTTCAGTCCTGTTGCCAAATAGGACACTGTTCGAGTTCTCTTTGCACTTGCAGCAATTTATAAGTGGAATTTATGCTAGCTTGACATCAATAATGCTTTTCTGAATGGGTGATTTAGATGAAGATGTGTACATGGAGGTGCCAAAGGGTTATATTGTCAAGGGGGAGTATCCACATGGTTTAGTTCTTGCATGTAAACTTAACAAATCCCTATATGGCTTGAAACAAGTCTCCAGGCAGTGGAACATCAAAGTGAGCAATGCTCTATTGAGCTATGGTTTTAAACAGTCTAAAGTCGATTATTCTCTATATACCATGAAGACATCAAATGATAAGCTAATGGTCCTACTCGTTTATGTGGATGACATTTTGTTGGCATGTGATTGTATGGCTACTTTGGACCATTTCAAACAATTCTTGATAGATACTTTCAAACTTAAGGATCTGGGAAAGCCTAGGTATTTCCTAGGATTGAAGCTGGCATACTCTGACAAGGGAATCAGTCTCTGTCAAAGAAAGAATACATTGGACTTATTGAATGAATTTGGGTACTTAGGAGCTAAACCAGTTAGCACTCCTATGAATCCAAATGTTAAGTTGCAAAAGTCTGATGAACAACTACTGAAAGACATTAATTTGCATAGACATCTAGTTGGAAAATTGATCTATCTTACATTCAGCAGACCAGACATAGCTTCTGTTGCTCATGTCCTTTCTTAGTTTATGGACAAGCCAAATCACTCACATCTGTAGGCAGCCTTTCGAGTATTATGATATTGGAAAGGAACACCAGGTCAAGGAATTTTCTTTGCCTCAGATTCTAATATGCAATTGGTTGCATATGCAGATAGCGATTGGGCGAGTTGCCCAAATACACGAAGATCAGTTAATGGTTATTGTGTGTTCCTAGACAAATCATTGATCATCTGAAAATCAAAGAAACAATCGCTGGTTGCTAGAAGTTCAACAGAGGCAGAATATCGAGCAATGGCGAATTGTTACTGTGAGATTTTATGGTTACTGTCACTGTTACAAGATTTCAATGTCTTGCATCCACAAGCAGTAACAATGTTTTGTGACAACATGTCAACCATTAATTTATCCAGAAATCCAATCTTTCATTAAAGGATCAAACATGTTGAATTGGATTGCCATTTCATCAGAGAGAAAATCCTTGCAGGATTGGTTGAACCCAAGTTTATCAGTACAACAAAATAGTTTGCAGACTTGTTTACCAAGGCTCTACATCCACAAGTGTTTTACATATTATTATCCAAGATGATCATTCTGAATATCCATACCAGAGCTTATCTTGAGGGGGAGTAACAAAATTATGTTGTCACTTAACGGTGTAATCATTAGTTTGTTAAGGAACGTTAGTCATTCTGTTAGAATTTGTTACTTATTCTATACATAGAGAGGTGACCACACTCTTTTGTTTTTGTATATATGATGTAACAGTGCACACTCCTTGTGTGATTGAGGAATAAGATTATTATCTCTTCTACCTTTTATCATCTATGAATTTCTTCTTCTAATTTTGTTAGAAACAAAAAAACCGTTTGAGAGAATAGATTAAATCTTAGGAACCGCCAGGAAATTTGCCCAAGTTTAATTCTGGAGAATAATTTGCATAACGGTCCCTGTAGTTCTGACAAATATGGAAAAAAAGAGGGATGAGCTTTGTTTCTTTATTTATTACAACCTACAAAGGACTCTCACAACTAGGGATGGGCAAATCAGTCGGGCCCGCGACCAGTCCTAAAAAAGGGTCGGGCTGGGACAATGATTTCTGGCCCTCGGCCCGGTCCGACTGTTTTTTTAAAAAGAAAAGGGCCCAGGCCAGGTGGATCGGCTTGGCCCGGTTCGAATATTTATTATATATATTTTTAATATATAATATATAGTATATTAATATTAATTTGATGTATTATGTGTTATAAATTAGTAAAAATTAGGAGTGTACACGGTTCGGTTCGATTTTGTGAACAAACTGTCAACCGAATCAAATGGTTTGTTTTACTTTCTGGTCATTTGTAGCCAAACCATTGGTTTCAACTTCAGTTTGGTTCGATTGGTTTTTAATTCCATTCGGTCTGTTTAATCAGTTTAAAATATAAGTAAAACCAGAGTTAATAAATGGCTTGGTTGACTTGTTTTAGGTTTTGTTTGGTCAGTTTGGAATAAATATATATGTAAAAACCAACATAGTGGTATAAAAAATATTAAGTTTAGTTTAGTTTGGTTTGGTTCGATTTTTGAACAAATGAAACCACAACCGAATCAAACCGTTCAGTTTTGACAATTCTTCATCTACATACATCCAATTGACTTCGGTTTCATTATCAGTTCGGTTTAAAACTGTTCGGTTTGGTCGATTTTTTCAATTATAAATTTAAGAATTATAAATTTAAGAATTGTTTAATATTTATTAAAATATAATTTATATAAAAATATATATATTAAATTGTATTTTGATAAAAAAAATAAAAAAAAATTAATATTTTTTTAAAAAAACCCATGAGCCTGCATGGCCCGGTCCGGCCTTTTGGACGGATGGGCTTAAACCATACCTTAAGTCCGGTCGATCGAGCCCAGCCCAGCTGACCGGGCTGAAAATTTTGTGCATGGCCCGGGCATCCCTACTCACAACACAGCACACGTGTCACGTATTGAGCACGTGCTCCTGTGAACCGTCTTCTTAACCGTGAACGTCACAAAGAGAGAGGGAGAGAGAGAGAGATTATGCTGAGTGTTAAAAAGGGATGAAAAAGGAAAAACAAAATAAAACTGTTTTCTTTATTTTAACAAACTCTTTTGTTTCTTTCTCCATTTTTTTCTTCTTTCTTTCCTTCTTTTATTGTCTTTTGGTATCAAATAATCAAAAGCATGAAAAAAAGTTTTAAAAGAAAACTTTTTTTCATGTCATTGAAATTTGGTTCATTCAATGATGAATGACTGATCTCTATAAGCATTTTCATTTATGGGGTTTTGAATTTGCAATCAACTTTTTGGTTCATTCATTCAATAGTCTCCAATGTTGTTGCTGCATTTGCCAAATTTTGGTTTGTTCATTTCATTTTCGTGTTTGTAATTTAATTGTTAGTAAAAATTTTGATACTTTTTTTGTTCTTTAACAATTTGGTATCATCAATTAAGTTTGGTAATGATGGATCATATTGTTGGGGGTAAATTCAAAATGGGTAGGAAGATTGGTGGTGGATCTTTTGGGGAGCTTTTTCTTGGTAGGGCTTTGTTATCTTCTTAAACATTGTACCGTCTGATAATTACAATTTTTTTGTCTTTTTCAACAGATGTTAACGTTGGTGTTGTGTTGGTGCAGGGGTCAATATTCAGAATGGAGAGGAAGTTGGTATAAAGTTGGTATGAGACAGATCTTTATTTAGATTGATCATTTTCTGTCGTTTGGTTGTTGTAGTTTGATATGTTGGTCATAGATTGGTTTTTGAGGAACAAATCATTAGCCAGGGGAGCATTTTATCTTTTCTCCTCTTATGATTATACCTGGTATCGGTTCAGTGTGTTCATGCATCTTAGTAGTTTAGTTTAAAATTTAGGATGTCACTGCATATTATATTGTCTATGAGAATCTTTGTTCTCAGACTTCAATCGCCAAAGTTGGCGATTCACATAAACTTTATTTAAAATGGCTGCAAAGCATACACATTCCCATGGTTTCGTATAGAGAGATAAATGCGGTAAAGGGAAATGTTCTGTTCATTAATTTGCTTGAAATATAGCTGGTGAAACAGTGATAACGCATCCCCACCTCGCTGGTGCATGCTGTCATATAGGTTAATGTTTTTGATTTCTCCTCGGACTTGGGCTGAAAAATATAGCCTCGAGTCAAAGTATTACTCTTGGTTGTAGATTGTAACACTGTTTCCAATAGAAATTGTAATGATGAATTGCTGGAACAGCTTTTGTTTTACTTGTCACTGTGCGGATGAGTAAAAATTGTATAATTTTTTTATTTATGAAGTGGTGAGAAAGAAGCTTTTGATTTGTATTTAGTCATATCATTATGCACATCAAATCTTCTTAAGCCTCTCTTCACAATTATCATTTATTTATTTTGTTCTTATTTTGTTCAATGTTCAGGAACCTGTGAAAACAAAGCACCCTCAGCTCCACTATGAGTCTAAAATTTACATGCTTCTGCAAGGAGGAAGTAAGTTTGCACTTATTTTCATTAATGCAGTTTTGACTTTTAGCAACAATAAGAAGCTATAATAAAGTAATATGTCAAAAATGACAATATTTTACTACCCATGAGTAACTGGATGTCTGAATTTTCTGATTGATGAAGCGGGGATTCCCCAGCTCAAGTGGTTTGGTGTTGAGGGCGAGTACAATATCATGGTTATTGATCTTCTGGGCCCAAGCCTTGAGGATTTGTTCAACTATTGCAATCGAAAGTTCTCTTTGAAAACAGTATTGATGCTTGCAGATCAGTTGGTGTGTCCACTTTTCTTCCAGCCAGTTTTTTTTCCCCACAAACTAAATGAGCATTTGTTGCACAAGTGCTTTCTCTAATCTTTTGATTTGCTTATTAGATTAACAGAATCGAATATGTGCACTCAAGAGGTTTTCTTCACCGCGATATAAAGCCTGACAACTTTCTAATGGGCTTGGGGCGCAAAGCCAATCAGGTACATGTTAATGAAGTATTCTTACTTTTCAGTATGCTGCAGGTTGTCTGCTCCAAACACCAGCACTTATGAAAGTAATTTTCATGCCCAAGTTTCTGTTACACCAGCAGTACCTCCCATTTGAAATGAGGCGCAATTACTTGATCTTTTTTGGTCTTTCTGCATGTTGTTCTGTAGTTCTGAGTCCTGGTTGTGCTGAAGTGACGGGTTTGCCTTTACTTTATATCCCGCTGCTATCTAATGCTTACCTGATCGCTTAACAGGTTTACATCATTGACTATGGCCTCGCCAAGAAGTATAGGGATCTTCAAACACATAAGCACATACCATATAGGTATTGTTCATCGCTTCTATATTGTCTTTCCATCTTTTGTCTGTTTCTTGTAGCTATCCTTGTCTACACCTTTTTCCCTCTTTTCAATGCATACTTGCAGTCTTGAACTATTTCTTTCACTAATCATTGTGCATTTTTTAAGCTCTGGTGTCTAGTTTCTTCGGGAGCAACTAAGCATAATGTTCATTTAGATGGCACTTAATAGTAAATGATTGCATGGGTGAATGACTATGATCAAACAGAATTCAAATTTGGATGATACTTCGATGTTCTTCTTGTATATATTTTAGTCTCATATTTAGATAGAATGGAGTAGAACTTCAGATAATGACCTATTGGACAACTTTTAAGCTGACAAATGAGAAATCTTAATTCTATCTTCTTTCCTTATTTACTTAGATGGGGTTTGATAATACTGATTGCATTCTTTCAAAATGTTTCTATTTGGCATTGCTGTGCTGACAACAGATTGCTAATGTAACTATGTTCCATCTTTACAGGGAAAATAAGAATCTTACAGGCACAGCTAGATATGCCAGTCTTAACACTCACCTTGGAGTTGGTGGGTAAAGTTTGATGCACATTATTTGTTGTCAATTTCTTGAGAAAGACTTCCCCAATAAATTTATTATGATCTAGTTATATATTTAATAGTTTTATTTTCATTTACAGAACAAAGCAGACGAGATGATTTGGAATCTCTTGGATATGTGCTTATGTATTTCCTAAGGGGCAGGTTGGACATACATCATCTGTTAAATTAGCCTCAAAATATCGTTTCCTTGGCATGTGATACAGTG